>JAXCGZ010012508.1:12500-24338 GCA_037179515.1 Halocaridina rubra | reverse complement strand
GAGAGAGAGAGAGAGATACATCATTTTAAAGTTCCATCAGGAAATGAAGACAGAGAGTGAATTTAAAATGGAGGGAAGTTTATTATTAGATTTCTCTCTCTCTCTCTCTCTCTCTCCCAATCACTGTTTGGGGTTTATCTAATTTTCAAGATTATAGTATTATTAATATTCCTTGGTTCTAAACACTATTCTATCTGCACGAAATCTTAACATAAATAGTGTCAACTGTGAGAAAAAGAAAACGTATACAATTCGTTCAAAGAAAACAGATATCATAATGCATTTATGGGAAATATAAATGAAATACCTGTACAGTATATATATTCTCTACACGCTATTTCCCTATACGAATTACAAATTCGTAATAATAATAATAATAATAATATTCTCCACAACTATCATCAAAGTAAAATTATTGTTGCCAATAATAATAATAATAATAATAATAATAATAAAATCTAAGGAGAATTTTTAGAATAAACATCATGAAAGTAATGCAGAGGTATATTAAAACCAGCAGAGAATTGGATATTCAGTTCTCATCATTTAAAATCCCTTCATATCTGACAAGTCATTAAACTCCCCATCTCTGTTTCTCTTTACAGCCTAATAAAGGCTATTTTATTTTATAATTTTTTGGCCCGTCCTGGTGTCACGATCATCTTTGAAAAAAAAAATTATATATATATTTTTTTTTAGGTGTTCCTACTTTGCGGAAATGCACCTATTGCGGCCGGTCCTGGAACCGAACCCTCGCAATAAATGAGGGGTTACTGTATATATATATATATATATATATATATATATATATATATATATATATATATATATATATATATATATATATATATATACATATATATATATATATATATATATATATATATTATAATGATCCTTCGCTGGATCGCGTTTCTTGGCTCACATTTTCACCGTACCACGGGTTTTTTTTTTTGTCAAATTATTATTTTCTTTGGGGGGTATATGCAAAAATATTAAAATATTAAAAAAAAATTCTCAGTATTTTCATTTTTTTTATTGAAAAAAACATATTTCATTATCTAATTGATAAAAAAAATTTATTTCCCAGCCTACGAATAATAAAACAGTAAAAAATAGTAAAAAACATAAATTTAGATATACGTACGTACAGTATAACTCACAGTATTGAATCATGCGAAATAGTGTCCGATAGCGTACAATATATTGGGGTCGCAGCTACGTGAGCTAGCATATATATTTATATTTCCAGTAGTTTCATGATTTTATTGATAAAAAAACATATTTCTTAGCATAAGAATAATAAAACAGTAAAAAATAGTAAAAGACATAAATACTAATAGTATTGCAACACGTAAAATACGATACCACTATCAGCATTTCTGACAAAGGCTCGTTCAGTCTAACTCGCGTGTGCGCCGTTCACGCTGTGCTTATTAATACGTTTTGCTTGTGATTTTTTTACTCGCATATTTTAACAATTCTTAGCCTAAGAATAATAAAACAGTAAAAAATAGTAAAAGAACATAAATACTAACAGTATTGCAACATGTAAAATACGATACCGCTATCAGCGTTTCGGACAAAGGCTCATTCAGTCTAACTCACGTGCGCGCCGTTCACGTTGTGCTTATTAATACGTTTTGTTTGTGATTTTTTTACTCGCATATTTTAACCTTTGCAATGCCTCCCAAGCATCTTTCATCTTCTAAGGCTTCTTGTAGTGAGCCTAAGAGGCAAAGGAAAATGTTAACCATAACAGATAAGGTAAGTTTACCTATCACGTACATATAAATTTACGTTGCATGCTGTTACTTATAAAGTAAAAGGTGGGTTTTTAACAGTGCAGGGAGGGTTTATACAGTAAACGTAAAAATAATTGTAAAATACCTATGTACATGAGTATGTCATATAAATTTACGCTTGCATGCTGTTATTTATGAAGTAAAGGGTGGTTTCTTAACAGTACAGGGAGAGTTTATACAGTTTATACGGTGTAAACGTAAAAATAAATTAAAATATCTATGTACATATAGGCTGATCCTACTCCGCGATTTTCCTGTCTCGCGCCGGGTCCCGAAACCGAACCCTCGCGATAATGGAAGGAACACTGTAATGAAAATTTTTATTTTTTAATATTTTAATATTTTTGCAAATACCCCCCAAAAAATTACAATTTGCCCAAAAAAATCGCGGTATAGTGAATTCGCGAGCCAAGAAACATGATACAGCGAAGGATCACTGTATATATATATATATATATATATATATATATATATATATATATATATATATATATATATATATATATATATATATATATATATATATGTTAGTGATCCTCGTTTATCGCGGGGTTAGGTTCCGAGACCGACCGCGATAGGTGAATTTCCGCGAAGTAGGATCACCCTATATGTACATAGGTATTTTACATTTATTTTTATGTTTACTGTATAAACCCTACCTGTACTGTTAACAAACCACTCTTTACTTCATAAATAACAGCATGCAACGTAAATTTATATGAACATGATGGGTAAACTTACCATGAATGAGGTGGTAATGAGGTTTGTAGACTCTAGAGGAAATTATTCAGCAGCCAATAACAGCTTTACGGCTGCTTTTTGTGAGCGAAGAACATGATAACTGGGAGTTGCTGTCGCTGTTTCTTCTTTTGTTGGAAGATGGTCTTGTAAGGAATCATGGCATCGTCGAGAAGATTGCAGAAGGTCACCGAATGAACCATATTATCGTCATGTACCTGCGAGAGTTGTTGGACTGCTTTCACAAGTTCATACATGGCTGCCAAACGTTCGAGTGTAAGGCCAGGTTCTTCAATATTTTTGTGCGTTTCCTTAAGTTCTTCTTCTTCCTCTTCATCGCTCGCTGATTTTGTCATTTCTTCCAAGTCTTCCTCAGTCAATGGCTGCAAGTGGCAGTCAATCAGTTCATTCACATCTTTGTGAGTCATATCTTTAAAGCCTTCTCCTCCTAGCAATGCAGCAAACTTCACAGCTTTCGCAACTGCAGAGTTATGGACTTCGTCAGGAGGAAATCCCTTGTAGTCGTAAATGACTTCGGGCCACAACTGCTTCCAGCTGGCATTGATTGTGGCTGGCTTCATCTCTTTGATTGCATTCTGAATATTTTGAAGGCATGTGGTAATCGTGTAATTACGCCAGTACGTCTTCATTGAGAATTCTTTGTCCGAATCCATGGATTCAACCAGGTTCGCCAGGGCGTTTCGTGTGTAGAGGGCCTTGAACGCACGAATAACGCCTTGATCCATAGGCTGAATCAGTGACGTCGTATATGTGGCAGGAACTCTACTTGAACACCGTCATATTCGAGATTAGTTGCGTGGCCACCAGCATTATCCATCAAAAGAAGGACTTTAAATTCAAGGCCTTTTTCCGCAGGATAAATTTTGGCTCGAGGGATAAAGCATTGGTGAAACCAGTGCGATGTGAGGCTTTTCGTGATCCAGGCCTTAGGGTTATGCATCCAAAACACTGGCATCAGATTCTTGTTTTTATTCTTCAATGCCCTAGGGTTCTTTGACTTGTAGATAAACTCAGGCTTTAACATGAAGCCCGCAGCATTCCCGCACGTGAAGAGGGTAACGCGATCTTTATGCGCTTTAAATCCCGGGACTTTAGCTTCTTCCTTGAAGAGAAAAGTGCGAGATGGCATTCTCTTCCAAAATAACCCAGTCTCATCCATGTTGAAGACTTGCTCAGGAGCATATTCCCCTTCGGCGATAATTTTCTTGGAGTCGTAGTTCATGTAATCTTCTGCTGCAGCTGTATCTGCACAGGCAGCTTCGCCATAAACCGAAACGCTCTCTAGGCCATAGCGTTTTTGAAATTTGGCGAACCATCCCTTGCTTGCCACGAACCATTGTATCCTCGGTGGAGAATCGCTGGAGGGTCCTGGTTGTGGGTCGTCAATATCTTCTTCTCTCCCCTCCTCCTCTCCATGGTCGCCACTGTCGTCGTCGGGTTCGTTTGCAGCGAATGCCTCGTAAAGCTTCTTCGCCTTTGTTTGTATGATATTGGTGTCGATGCTGATGTTCTCCTTTCTGCAATCAGCAATCCACAGGGCCAAAGCAGATTCCATCTGCACTATTATCTTATTGCAGGATGTTACAACCCTCTTTGCTGACTTATTAAAAGAAATAGTCACTGTTTTCCTGATATTTGCCTCGTCCTTTTTGATGTAGCGAACAGTAGATTCATTGAGGCCAAAATGGCGGCCGACATCCGCAAACCTTTTTCCTTTTTTCAGCATATCTAACAGTTTCACCTTATCTGTTATGGTTAACATCTTCCTTTGCCGCTTAGGCTCACTAGAAGCCTTAGAAGATGAAGGATGCTTGGGAGGTATTGCAGAGGTTGAAATACGCGAGTAAAAAAATCACAAGCACAACGTGAACGGCGCACACGTGAATTAGACTGAATGAGTGAGGCGAGACAATGGAAGATGGTGGGAGAACCAAGCTTCAAGCAAAAAGCCAATCAGACCCCATGATACAGAACATGTAGAAAAACAATTATGTGATTTGTCATCTCCCACCCTTTCATCCAATAGCATTCCATGAACTATCTCATTATGGTGTGAGCCTTTGCATTTTCCAAGACGCCAATAAATTGTACGCTATTGGACAGTATTTCACATGGTGCAATACTGTGAGTTATATGTTTAAATTTGTTTTTTTTACTAATTTTTACTGTTTTTTTTATTCTTAGGCTAGGAAATACTTGTTTTATCAATAAAATAATGAAAGTTTCAATATGTACTAGCTCACGTAGGTGCGACCCTTTTCGTTTTCCGAAACGCTGATACCGGTATCGTATTTTACATGGTGCAATACTGTTAGTATTTATGTTTTTTACTATTTTTTACTGTTTTATTATTCTTTGGCTAAGAAATACATTTTTTTATCAATAAAATCATGAAACTACTGGAAATTTTAATAAATGCTAGCCCACAATTAGGTGCGACCCTTTGCGTTTTCCGAAACGCTGATACCGGTATTGTACTTTCTATGGTGCAGAGTTACATGTTCAAATTTCTGTTTTTTACTATTTCTTACTGTTTTATTATTCGTAGGCTGGGAAATAAATTTTTTTAGCAATAAAATAATGAAACTTTGTTTTTCAATGAAATAATGAAAATACTGAAAATTTTTATTTCTTAAAATTTTAATCATTTTGCATATACCCAGGAAAAAAAAACTCACAAAAAAAAAAAAACGCGATACAGTGAATTCGTGATAGGTGAACCGCGATATAGCGAGGGATTACTGTATATATATATATATATATATATATATATATATATATATATATATATATATATATATATATATATATATATATATATATATATATATATATATATATATAGTAATCCCCCCATTATCGCAGTAGTTCGCTTCTGGGACCCGGCACGAGACAGGAAAACCGCGAAGTAGGATCAGCCCATATGTACATAGATATTTTAATTTGTTTTTACGTTTACTCTGTATAAACCCTCCCTGTACTGTTAAAAACCCACCCTTTACTTCATAAATAACAGCATGCAACGTAAATTTATATGAAAGTGATAGATAAAATTACGGTGAATGAAGTGGTAATTACATGACATACTCATGTACATAGGTATTTTACAATATAACCCAAAAAAAAACTGCAATACAGTGAAAACTCAAACCAAGAAAACAGTGTTCACCCCCTTATCGCGGTAGTTCTGTTCGGGACCCGGCGCGAACCAGGAAAACCGTGGAGTAGGATCAGCCTATATGTACATAGATATTTTAATGTATTTTTGCGTTTACACTGTATAAACCCTCCCTGTACTGTTAAAAAAACACCCTTTACATTATAAATAACAGCAAGCAACGTAATTTTTTATGAAAGTGATAGGAAAACTTACCATGAATGAGGTGATGATGACGTGACATACATAGGTACAGTATTTTACAATAATTTTTACGTTTACGTAAAATAGCGGCCGACATCCACAAACTTTTTCCTTCTTTCAACATATCTAAGAGTTTCACTTTATCTACAATAGTTAACATTTTCTCCTGCCACCTAGGCTCACTACAAGAAGCCTTAGAAGATGAAGGATGCTTGGGAGGCATTGCAAAGGTTAAAATATGCAAGTAAAAAAATCACAAGCAAAGCAATAATAATAAGCACAACGTGAATGGCGCACACGAGTGAGGCGAGACAATGGAAGATGGTGGAAGCCTTTGTCCGAAACGCTGAGAGCGGTATCGTATTTTACATGTTGCAATACTGTTAGTATTTATGTTTTTTTACTATTTTTTACTCTTTTATTATTCTTAGGCTAAGAATTAAGTTTTTTTATCAATAAAATCATGAAACTACAGGAAATATAAATATATATGCTAGCTCACGTAGCTGCGACCCCAATACATTGTACGCTATCGAACACAAGCAAAAGGTTTAATAAGCACAACGTGAACGGCGCACACGTGAGTTAGACTGAACGAGTCTTTGTCTGAAACGCTGATAGTGGTATCATATTTTACATGTTGCAATACTGTTAGTATTTATGTTTTTTACTATTTTTTACTGTTTTATTATTCTTAGGCTAATAAATTCGTTTTTTTTATCAATAAAATCATGAAACTACTGGAAATATAAATATATATGCTAGCTCACGTAGCTGCGACCACAATACATTGTAAGCTATCGAACACTTTCGCATGATGCAATACTGTGAGTTATACTGTTCGTACGTATATCATTCAGTTATTAGTACAATGTATATTAATTTAAAATTCATTTACTTATTTGATGATTGTACAAAATCTATTGTATTTATTCATTGTAATTTGGACCGAATATTCCTTTTGTAAAGATTATACTGTACTTTTCAAAAGAGGTGGTCAATAAACGTATCTAGCTATCTATCTATCTAAATTTATGTTTTTACTATTTTTTATTGTTTTATTATTCGTAGGCTGGGAAATAATTTTTTTTTATTAATTAGATAAGGAAATATGTTTTTTTCAATAAAAAAAAATTTAAATACTGAGAATTTTTTTTTATATTTTAATATTTTTGCATATACACAAAATAATAATTTATCAAAAAAAAACTGCGATAGAGTGAGAAAGCGAACCAAGAAACGCAAATAACCGGGGGAACACTGTATGTATGTATATATATATATATATATATATATATATATATATATATATATATATATATATATATATATATATATATATATATATATATATATACAGTAATCCCTCGCTCTATTGCGATTCATCTCTCGCGAATTCACTGTATCGCGATTTTTTTTTTTTTTTTAAAGATTATTGTGACACCAGGATGGGCCACAAAATGATAAAATAAAACAGCCTTTATCAGGTTGTAAAGAGAAACAGAGATGGAGAGTGTAATGACCTGTCAGATGAGAAGGGATTATAAAAGATTTGTAATGAATCTCCAGCTCTCTGCTGGGTTTTAATATACCGCTGCATTACTCTCATGATGTCTATTCCAATAATTCTCTTTAGATCTTATTATTATTATTATTATTATTGGCAACAATTATTTTCCTTTGATGATGATTGTGGAGATTATTATCATTATTATTATTATTATTATTGTTATTATTATTATTATCATTAAGGGCACATCATTGTTTGTACATCTGTTGGTTTATTTACTATAATAACTGCGTACAGTGCCCCTCCATAGTTGGCTGGGACAAAGAGAGTGTGGGGGGTTGGGTAGAATAGAATGTGAGAGAGAGAGAGAGAGAGAGAGAGAGAGAGAGAGAGAGAGAGAGAGAGAGAGAGAGAGAGAGAGAGAGAGAGAGAGAGAGAGAGAGAGAGAGAGAGAGAGAGAGAGAGAGAGAGAGAGTGAGTTAAATTAAATTAAATTACTTTATTTCCAATAATTACATTGGTTAGTCTCATTACAATATGTACAAAGTACAGAATGAATATAGTATAAGTCTCTTACATTACTTATTAAAAAACAAGAAAACAGTTATGTATATCAGAATAAAATCCTAAATCCATCATCTAAAAGTCAAAAAGTATGAAAGCACATCCAAAATCCTAAAATCATACTCATATACATAATAAGAAATGATATAAAATAAGCGTTAAAGAAATAAAATACTAAAAGGTTAGAATATTATAACTCTCTTATGGATAAAAATACAAAGCAACACAAATCTAACTTAAGATAGAGTTAAAATGCAAATTACGAGAAAACACATCTTAGAAAATACATCTTAAAAAGTATCTACATAAAAGGTATGAGTTATGAAATATTTCATATGTTAAGCATCAGTAAAAGCATGTCATTCTTTTTTTAAAATATATTTCTTCAGATTACTTTTAAAAGAGTACACAGAAGGCGAGTCTCTAACAGCGATTGGGAGGCTATTCCAAAACTGTGGGCCTCTAGTAGCAATTTCTCTCGACCTCAAATTCGTGTGTGCTCATTTTACAACCAAATTATTAGACTGTCTAGTAGTCACACCAGTTGCTGAGTTTACTGTGTCAAAGTCATATAACCATCCAGGTAGATAGCCTCTTACAACCTTAAAAACCAAACTACAGGCATCATATTTACATTTATCATTTATTTTTAACCATTCAAGTTCTGATAAAAAGGGGGAGATATGTTCGTATATTCAAACAGTACCAATAGCAACTCGGGCTGCAAAATTCTGTAATTTCTGGACTTTTATGAAGTTGTGTTTTACTCATAGAGCCCCATATCACAAAACAATAATTTATAATACTTAAAGCAAGTGATTGCACAACAATTTTACGTGTCTCGGTTTCAAAGGAATCTTTCACTCTATTTAATTGAATAAGAGTCCCCATAACCTTTCCATATATTTCATCTATATGGGTTTCAAAGGACATAAATCTATCAAAATACACTCCTAGATTTTTTACACTTTTCACTGGTTTGATTATATTCCCATTAAAATTTATACTAACGTCATCTATCTGCGTTATGTACTGGCGAGATTCAATAAAGATACACTGGATTTTCTTCTCATTCAATAGGAGTCCATTTCTTTGAAAGTACAATTTAGCTCTACTTAATATATATTCAGCTTTTTGAATTAGTGTTTCTAGATCGTTGATGTCTCCTATTAAAATTTGCGTATCATCTGCATACTGTACAACAAAGCAGTTTGGTAAATATTTCGTCAAGTCATTAATATATATAGTAAATAAAATTGGACCAAGAATTGATCCTTGAGGAACACCAAATGTAATATTTCTTGGGGATGATACTATATTAACACTTATGACAGACCGATATCGATTAGTTAAATAATCTTGGAACCAGCATGGATCTATATTTAGCAACTGACATATTCCTATTAGAATGTTATGATTTACACTATCAAAAGCTTTTGATAGATCTAGAAGTAAAACCAAAGATTTTTTTTATTATCAATGTTTTTATATATTTGATCAGATATCTTCAATAGTGCTGTTTGTGTCGATAGCTTTGGTCTAAAGCCATGTTGACTCTCAGAAAGGAGATTAATTATTTCTAGGTATTGTGTCAGTTGATTAGCAACAATCTTTTCTAAGACTTTGGACAGAACTGGAAACAAAGAAATGGGTCTATAATTAGTAATCTCATCTTCATCTCCTCCTTTGAAAGCAGGAATAGCATAAAGGGTTTTCCATAATTCTGGATAAGAGTATGTAACAATAGATGTATTAACAATAACACAAATATAGTACGCTATAATAAATAATGCATCTCTTATAAAACGAAGTGAGATGCCATCAGACCCACATGCACTGGATTCTTTTAAACTTTTTATTGTCAATATCAGTCTCACAATCGACTAGAGATAGTTTGAACTGAAGTAATCCATCCTGATTATCATTATTATTATTATTATTATCATTATTATTACCATTATTAATATTATCATTATTGTTATTATCATTATCATTATTATTATCATTATTACCATTATTACTACTATCATCATCATCATTATTATTATTATTATCACTATCACCACTATTACCATTATTATTATTATCATCATTATTACCATTATTATCTTCATTCCCATAATCACTATTATTATTATCATTATTATTATTATTATTAATACCTTCTTGATATGCATCAGAATGAATATTGTAATTTCCTTCAAGTTCATTTTGAGTTTTTTCGTAAGTTATTTTTCCAACATCTGCAAAAAATTCATTAAAATTCTCTGCTTTCATCATTCGTCCTCTTTAGTTTCAGATATCAGCATATTATTATTATTATTATCAGTATAAAGCATCTTTTTGGTAATTTTCCAGGAAGCTGAAATGTCATGTTTATTACTTTTGAATTCATTTTTGTAATACATTTTTCTACTATTATCTATAGTATGTTTTACTTTCTTCTTTTGTTCTTTATAATTTTAGCTTAGTACTAAATTATATTTATTAAGTTTGAGGTTCCTCTATAACTCATCTCCCTCTCTCTCAGAATCTTTTTTCCTCTGATATCCAAGGAGCTGGTGGACGTACTATTTCCCTTGCTATTATCGGTGCACTAATATCTATACATTTGTCATAACTTCAGTCACTACATGAACTTGATTACTTACATTATCTGTTCTTAAAATACAATTAAGAGTGTTTATTTCATTCATTAGAGGATTACAAAGAGTTTCTTGGGAATAATTTCTAAGACAACGAAATGTTTTGAATACTGGTTTTCTTTTAGGTTTCCTTATGTTTAAGGATAGAGCTATCGCCTCGTGGTCTGCCACGGGACCTGGTAATACATCCAGTTGGGTTATCATGTTATTATTTGCTATCATTAAATCAAGCAAAGAGGCAGAAATTGGAGTGATTTGTGTTGGCTGGTTAATTAGTTGATCTAATTTTAGATTAGCTAGAAGTTTTTTCTTCTTGTTCTGTGTTTTCAGTAAATCATCATTAAAATCCCCCAAAATAAAAACAGGTTTATCATGTAAAAGCAAATTCTTAAAAGTGTCTAAAATATAAGTACAAGAGTCAGCGCTTGCCTTAGGGTGGCGATATAAACAACCAATTACAAAAGATGGTAAATAGCAATATTAAATAGATAATCAAATGGATTCCACACCCTCATGCTTCTCACTAATATTCTTTATTTTTTTTACCTTTAAATAGTCCCTTACATATAAACAGACTCCTCCACCTCGACCATTATCTTCACGATACACATATGTTGGAATGTTAACAAATTCATTACAAATGTAAGGATAGAGCCATGTTTCACTAACACATAACATATCTATTTTTTGTTTTATTATCAGTAGTTCCAGTTCATTCTTATGAATTACTAAAGACTGGGAGAGAGAGAGAGAGAGAAATATCTTTAATTACCTCTTGTTCATTCAACCAAAACTACATCATTTATTGTAAAAATAATGGTTTAATAAAAAATTCGTAATAATAAAAATACTCTCCACAAACATCATGAAAGGAAAATTATTCTTGCCAATAATAATAATAATAATAATAATAATAATAATAATAATATCTAAGGAGAATTTTTGGATTAGACATCATGAAAGTAATGCAGAAGTATATTAAAACCCAGCAGAGAATTGGATATTCATTACACATCTTTTATAATCCCTTCACATCTGACAGGTCATTACGCTCTCCATCTCTGTTCTCTTTACTTTATGTATTCTTCGTGTCCAGGCCTGATAAAGGCTGTTTTATTTTATTATTTTTTGGCCAGTCCTGGTGTCACAATCATTAATTAAAAAAAAAAAAAAATTTAATATGGTGCTCTTACT
>JAXCGZ010012508.1:0-10000 GCA_037179515.1 Halocaridina rubra | reverse complement strand
TATATATATATATATATATATATATATATATATATATATATATATATATATATAGTGATAACACTGAACTGTTAACATACAGTCTAAAATGGAAGGAAAAGCCCATTAAATAAAACAACGAAAATATATATATATAAAGTACTTATTAATTGTACTTTGAGAAGGTGACCAGCTTAGGTCACGAAATTAATAAGTACTTTATATATATATATATATATATATATATATTTTCGTTGTTTTAATTAATGGGCTTTTCCTTCCATATATATATATATAGCGTTACCCCGGTTATTCGCGTTTCTTGGTTCGCGTTCTCACTCTATTGCGGGTTTTTTTTGGATAAGTTATTATTTTATTTTATGGGTATACGCAAAAATATTAAAATATTGAAAAAAAAAATTTCAGTATTTTCATATTTTTATTGCAATTTATGTTGCATGCTGTTACTTATAATGTAAAGGGTGTTCTTTTAACAGTGCAGGGAGGGTTTATACAGTTCGTAAACGAAAAAATAATTGTAAATGAGTATGTGTCACGTCATCATCACCTCATTCATCGTAATTTTATCTATCACTTTCATAAAAATTTACGTTGCTTGCTGTTATTTATAATGTAAAGGGTGTTTTTTTAACAGTGCAGGGATAGTTTATACAGTACGTAAAAGAAAAAATAATTGTAAATGAGTATGTATGTCATGTCATCATCACATGCACGGTAAGTTTTCCTATCACATTCATAAAAATTTACGCTGCTTGCTGTTATTTATAATGTAAAGGGTGTTTTTTTAACAGTGCAGGGAGGGTTTATACAGTACGTAAGCGAAAAAATAATTGTAAATGAGTATGTATGTCACGTCATCATCACCTCATTCACCGTAATTTTATCTATCACTTTCATAAAAATTTACGTTGTTTGCTGTTATTTATAATGTAAAGGGTGTTTTTTAACAGTGCAGGGAGGGTTTATACAGTACGTAAACGAAAAAATAATTGTAAATGAGTATGTATGTCACGTCATCATCACATTCACGGTAAGTTTTCTTATCACTTTCATAAAAATTTACATTGCTTGCTGTTATCTATAATGTAAAGGGTGTTTTTTTAACAGTGCAGGGAGGGTTTATACAGTACGTAAACGAAAAAATAATTGTAAATGAGTATGTATGTCACGTCATCATCACATTCACGGTAACTTTTCCTATCACTTTCATAAAAATTTACGTTGCTTGCTGTTATCTATAATGTTAAGGGTGTTTTTTTACCAGTGCAGGGAGGGTTTATACAGTACGTAAACGAAAAAATAATTGTAAATGAGTATGTATGTCACGTCATCATCACATTCACGGTAAGTTTTCTTATCACTTTCATATAAATTTACGCTTGCATGCTGTTATCTATGAAGTAAAGGGTGGTATGTTAACAGTACAGGGACCGTTTATACAGTGTAAACGTAAAAATATATTAAAATATCTATGTACATATAGGCTGATCCTACTTCGCGGATTTCCTGGTTCGCGCTGGGTCCCGGAACCGAACTACCACGATAAGTGAGGTAACACTGTGTATATATATATATATATATATATATATATATATATATATATATATATATATATATATATATATATATATATATATATATATATATATACAGTAATACCCCGCTGTATCGCGCTTCTTGGTTCGCGGTCTCACTCTATCGCGGTTTTTTTTTGGATAAATTATTATTTTATTTTATGGGTATACGCAAAAATATTAAAATATTGGAAAAAAAAAAAATTCAGTATTTTCATTTTTTTCATTGAAAAAAAAATTTCATTATTTAATTGATAAAAAAAAAATTATTTCCCAGCCTACGAATAATAAAACAGTAAAAAAATAGTAAAAAACATAAATTTAGATATACGTACGTACAGCATAACTCACAGTACAGGGTATTGCATCATGCAAAACAGTGTCCGATAGCGTACAATGTATTGGGGTCACAGCTACGTGAGGTTGCATATATATTTATATTTCCAGTAGTTTCATGATTTTATTGATAAAAAAAACGTATTTCTTGGCCTAAGAATAATAAAACAGCAAAAAATAGTAAACAGTATTGCACCACGTAAAATACGATACCGGTGTCAGTGTTTCGGAAAACGCAAAGGCTCTCACCTACGTGACCTAGTGAATATTAAAATTTTCATTATTTTATTGATAAAACAAGTATTTCCTAGCCTAAGAATAATAAAACAGTAAAATATAATTAAAAAAACATATAAAGTACTAAAAGTACTTTTACCATGTAAAATACGATACCGCTATCAACGTTTCGGAAAACGAAAAGGCTCTCACCCACGTGACCTAGTGAATATTAAAATTTTCATTATTTTATTGATAAAACAAGTATTTCCTAGCCTAAATATAATAAAACAGTAAAAAATAATAAAAAACATAAAGTACTAACAGTATTTCACCATGTAAAATACGATACCGCTATCAACGTTTCGGAAACGAAAAGGCTCTCACCTACGTGAGATAGTTCATGGAATGCTATTGGCTGAAAGGTCGGGAGACAATGAATCACAGAATTGTTTTTCAATATTTTCTGTATCATGGGGTCTGATTGGCTTTTTCATTGCAGTTTGCTTTTCCCTCCAATTTCCAATGTGCCGCCTCACTCGCTCAGTCTAACTCTCGTGTGCGCCGTTCTCGTTGTGCTTACTAATACGTTTTGCTTGTGATTTTTTTTTACTCGCATATTAAAACCTTTGCAATGCCTCCCAAGCATCCTTCATCTTCTAAGGCTTCTTGTAGTGAGCCTAAGCGGCAAAGGAAAATGTTAACCATTGTAGATAAAGTGAAACTCTTAGATATGTTGAAAGAAGGAAAAAAGTTTGTGGATGTCGGCCGCTATTTTGGCCTCAATGAATCTACTGTGCGTTACATAAAAAAGGACGAGGCAAAGATCAGGAAAACAGCGAGCATTTCTTTTAATAAATCGGCGAAGAGGCTCGTATCACCCCGCAATAAGGCAGTAGTGCGCATGGAAGCTGCTTTGGCCCTGTGGATTGCTGATTGCAGAAAAAAAAAACATCAGCTTAGACACCAATATCATACAAACATAGGCAAAGAAGCTGTACGAGACATTCGCTGCAAATGAACCCAATGACGACAGTGGCGACCGTGGAGAGGAGGGGAGAGAAGAAGATATCGACGACCCACAACCAGGACCCTCCAGCGATTCTCCATCGAGGATACAACCGTTCGTTGCTAGCAGGGGATGGTTCTTCAGATTTCAAAAACGCTATGGCCTAAAGAGTGTTTCAGTTTATGGCGAGGCTGCCTCTGCAGATACAGCTGCAGCAGAAGATTACATGAACTACGACTCCAAGAAAATTATCGCCGAAGGGGAATATGCTCCTGAGCAAGTCTTCAACATGGATGAGACTGGGTTATTTTGGAAGAGAATGCCATCTCGCACTTTTCTCTTCAAGGAAGAAGCTAAAGTCCCGGGATTTAAAGCGCATAAAGATCGCGTTACCCTCTTCATGTGCGGGAATGCTGCGGGCTTCATGTTAAAGCCTGAGTTTATCTACAAGTCAAAGAACCCTAGGGCATTGAAGAATAAAAACAAGAATCTGATGCCAGTGTTTTGGATGCATAACCCTAAGGCCTGGATCACGAAAAGCCTCACATCGGACTGGTTTCACCAATGCTTTATCCCTCGAGCCAAAATTTATCATGCGGAAAAAGGCCTTGAATTTAAAGTCCTTCTTTTGATGGATAATGCTGGTGGCCACGCAACTAATCTCGAATATGACGGTGTTCAAGTAGAGTTCCTGCCACATATACGACGTCACTGATTCAGCCTATGGATCAAGGCGTTATTCGTGCGTTCAAGGCCCTCTACACACGAAACGCCCTGGCGAACCTGGTTGAATCCATGGATTCGGACAAAGAATTCTCAATGAAGACGTACTGGCGTAATTACACGATTACCACATGCCTTCAAAATATTCAGAATGCAATCAAAGAGATGAAGCCAGCCACAATCAATGCCAGCTGGAAGCAGTTGTGGCCCGAAGTCATTTACGACTACAAGGGATTTCCTCCTGACGAAGTCCATAACTCTGCAGTTGCGAAAGCTGTGAAGTTTGCTGCATTGCTAGGAGGAGAAGGCTTTAAAGATATGACTCACAAAGATGTGAATGAACTGATTGACTGCCACTTGCAGCCATTGACTGAGGAAGACTTGGAAGAAATTACAAAGTCAGCGAGCGAAGAAGAGGAAGAAGAAGAACTTGAGGAAACGCACAAAAATATTGAAGAACCTGGCCTTACACTCGAACGAAATTTACGTCAAGAATGACTTCAAGAAAATTATCGCCGAAGGGGAATATGTTCCTGAGCAAGTCTTCAACATGGATGAGAATGCCATCTCGCACTTTTCTCTTCAAGGAAGAAACTAAAGCCCCGGGATTTAAAGCGCACAAAGATCGCGTTACCCTCATCATGTGCGGGAATGCTGCGGGCTTCATGTTAAAGCCCGGGCTTATCTACAAGTCAAAGAACCCTAGGGCTTTGAAGAACAAGAATAAGAATTTGCTGCCAGTGTATTGGATGCATAACACCAAGGCCTGGATCACGAAAAGCCTCACATTGGACTGGTTTTACCAATGCTTTATCCCTCAGGTAAAACTTTATCTTATGGAAAAAGGCCTTAAATTTAAAGTCCTTCTTTTGATGGATAATGCTGGTGGCCACGCAACCAAGCTCCAATATGACGGTGTTCAAGTAGAGTTCCTGCCACCGAATACGACGTCACTGATTCAGCCTATGGATCAAGGCGTTATTCGTGCGTTCAAGGCCCTATACACACGAAATGCCCTGGCGAACCTAGTTGATTCCATGGATTCGGACAAAGACTTCTCATTGAAGACTTACTGGCATAATTACACGATTGCCACATGCCTACAAAATATTCAGAAAGCAATCAGAGATGAAGTCGGCCACAATCAATGCCAGCTGGAAGAAATTGTGGCCCGAAATCATCCACGACTACGAGGGATTTGCTCCTGTCGAGGTGCAGAAGGCGGCAGTTGCGAAAGCTGTGAAGTTGGCTGCATTGCTAGGAGGAGAAGGCTTTAAAGATATGACTCCCGAAGATGTGAATGAACTGATTGACTGCCACTCGCAGCCTTTGAGTGATGAAGACTTGGATGAAATGACGAAATCAGCGAGCGAAGAAAAGGAAGAACTTGAGGAATCGCACGAACCAACTGAAGAACCTGGCCTTACACTCGAACGTTTGGCGGCCATGTATGAACATTACAAAGCAGTCCAACAACTCTCGCAGGAACATGACGAAAATATGGTTCGTTCGGTGACCTTCTGTAATTTTCTCGACAATGCCATGACTCCTTACCATGCCATGTTCCAACAAATGAAGAAACAACAACAGCAACTCCCCATTACCATGTTCTTCCCCCTCAAAAAGCAGCCGTAAAGCTTTTATTGGCTGTGAAATAATTTCCTCCGGGGTCGAGAATGATGATCATCACCTCATTTACGGTAAGTTTACCTATCATGTACAAATGTATGTTACGTCATTATCACCTCATTCACCGTAATTTTATCTATCACTTTCATAAAAATTTACGTTGCTTGCTGTTATTTATAATGTAAAGGGTGTTTTTTTAACAGAGCAGGGAGGGTTTATACAGTACATAAACGAAAAAATAATTGTAAATGAGTATGTATGTCACGTCATTATCACCTCATTCACCGTAATTTTATCTATCACTTTCATAAAAATTTACGTTGCTTGCTGTTATTTATAATGTAAAGGGTGTTTTTTTAACAGTGCAGGGAGGGTTTATACAGTACATAAACGAAAAAATAATTGTAAATGAGTATGTATGTCACGTCATTATCACCTCATTCACCGTAATTTTATCTATCACTTTCATAAAAATTTACGTTGCTTGCTGTTATCTATAATTTTAAGGGTGTTTTTTTTAACAGTGCAGGGAGGGTTTATACAGTACATAAACGAAAAAATAATTGTAAATGAGTATGTCACATCATTATCACCTCATTCACCGTAATTTTATCTATCACTTTCATAAAAATTTACGGTGCTTGCTGTTATCTATAATTTTAAGGGTGTTTTTTTTTAACAGTGCAGGGATGGTTTATACAGTACGTAAATGAAAAAATAATTGTAAATGATATGTATGTCACGTCATTATCACCTCATTCACCGTAATTTTATCTATCACTTTCATAAAAATTTACGTTGCCTGCTGTTATTTATAATGTAAAGGGTGTTTTTTTAACAGTGCAGGGAGGGTTTATACAGTACGTAAATTAAAAAATAATTGTAAATGAGTATGCATGTCACGTCATTATCACCTCATTCACCGTAATTTTATCTATCACTTTCATAAAAATTTACGTTGCCTGCTGTTATTTATAATGTAAAGGGTGTTTTTTTAACAGTGCAGGGAGGGTTTATACAGTACGTAAATGAAAAAATAATTGTAAATGAGTATGTATGTCACGTCATTATCACCTCATTCACCGTAATTTTATCTATCACTTTCATAAAAATTTACTTTGCTTGCTGTTATTTATAATGTAAAGGGTGTTTTTTTAACAGTGCAAACGTAAAAATATATTAAAATATCTATGTACATATAGGCGGATTCTACTTCGCGGATTTCCGGGTTCGCGGTGGGTCCCGGAACCGAACTACCGCGATAAGTGAGGCAACACTGTATATATATATATATATATATATATATTTTGTTGAATATGACCGCTGTTTTTGCATTTGCAATTTTCTTGTATAACTTTTCAAAAGTTCTTACAATAACTTTTTCATTATTTTTGAGACTATGCAATAAGTCGGAAAATTTAATTGGATTCATAACGTTTCGTACATTATCAAATGATTATCTAGTTAGTAGTGGATGGAGGTTATATATGTTATCTAATATCCACCTTTAGTTTATATTCACCAGAAAGATTCATTATCTCTGCGAAGTTTCCAGAGTTGCTGGAGAATGGACCCAAAGCATCCTTATCTCTGGCCTCTGCTCTTTACTTTCAGAGTTGACAGAGTAATAAAACTTGGCGTTTGCACATTCATAGAAGAAACTAGCTTATGCATGTAGAGAGCTTCTAGAATTTGCCGTCGTCGAAAATGTTTTTCTGTATGTAGTATCTTCGTATTTTCCTCTAACATTTTGCGTGTGATGGAAGTCTGGTGTTTTTTCATCATATGATTTTTGGGTGCACCTCTTGTAAGTGAAATGTAAGTCTTTTTGTCAATTTAGTTGTTGTCATACCAATATAAGACAACTGAAGACTGCAGTCTTCATGGGGGCAGGTATATTGGTAGACTACATGACTTTATTGGAAGAGGCTTTCGTTACCTGTGGGTTTGTTTCTTAATATAAGCTCTCTAGTCTTTTTTGTTTTATAATATATATGGAACTCAACTTTCTTGTCCGAACTAGTACTTTTTACTCCTCGTCTAATAATATCTTTCATTGCTTTTTCTTCTTTCTTGTAGTCACTATTCATGCCTTTATAATACAGCTTTATATTTTGTTTATTTAACATTTCTGTAGATGGTATTGGGTACAATTCTTTTTCTAAATAGTAATCTAAATGCTTTTTTATTTGCACATTTACTTCTTTATTAAAGTATCCATTATTAATAAGAACTTGTGAGATACTCTTTCTAATTCTGCGTCTACTCTTTTTCCGGTTAGAGCAGTGAGTAAGGGCTCTTTTTATGTAAGCTTTAATAACTGTTGTCTTGTATCTCTGAGGGTATTCACTTTCTTGATTATGGCATATTCCTAAGTCTGCTATTTTACTTTGAACTTCTGTCAAGAAGGTATTGTTCTTCATTGCAAGGTATATGTCTAAGAAGGGGAGTGCACAATTTATATTACGCTCATGGGTAAAGCTTAATATGGATTTTTCTTTATTTTTTTTTTTAGTTGTTGTCATACCAATATAAGACAATCAAAGACTGCAGTCTTCATGGGGACAGGTATATTAGTAGACTACATGACTTTGCTGGAAGAGGCTTTCGTTAACTGTGGGTTAGTTTCTTAATATAAGCTCTCTCGTTTTTCTTTTTTTTTATAATATATATGGAACTCAACTTTCTTGTCCGGACTAGTACTCTTTACTCCTCTATTACACGCAAAATATTGGAGGAAAATACGAAGATACTACATACAGAAAAACATTTTCGAAGTCTGCAAATTCTAGAAGCTCTCTACATACATAAGCTAGTTCCTTCTATGAATGTGCAAATGCCAAATTGTATTACTCTGCTGAGGCCAGATATAAGGATGCTTGGGGTCCATCCTCCAAGAACTCTGGAAACTTTGCAGAAATACTGAATCTTTCTAGCGAATATAAACTATAGGTGGATATTAGATATCATATATAACCTCCATCCACTACCAACTAGATAATCATTTGATAATGTACAAAGCTGTACGACACATTATGAATCCAATTAAAATTTCAGACTTATTGCATAGTCTCAACAATAATTATAAGAACTTTGGAGAGTTATACAAGTAAATTGCAAATGCAAAATCAACAGTCATATTCAACGAAATATGTATAAAAGAAAATTTCATGCCAATATATATATATATATATATATATATATATATATATATATATATATATATATATATATATATATATATATATATATATATACAGTAATCCCTCGCTCTATCGCAGTTCACCTATCGCAGAGTCACTGTATCGCGGATTTTTTTTTTTAGAAAAAAAAAATAAAATAAAAAATAAAAATTGTGACACCAGGATGGGCCAAAAAATGATAAAATAAAACAGCCTTTATCAGGCTGTAAAGAGAAACAGAGATGGAGAGTGTAATGACCTGTCAGATGTGAAGGGATTATAAAAGATGTGTAATGAATATCCAGCTCTCAGCTGAGTTTTAATATACCGTATATTTCGGTGTATAAGTCGATGTTTTAGCCCCCAAAAATCAGCCCAAAATTGAGGGTCGACTTATATAACAATCACAAAAAGCAAACCTTGAAATCTTGTGACATATTGGTGCAGGAAATCAGGCCTAACCTAAGGCTAATACCGACGACAGCCTCGGTGTGGTAACTATCGATGTAAATACATGTAGCTACTAATGTAAATACTTGTATTTTAATCAATTCACATTCTGATTCGACACTAATAATGTAATAGAGCTACCATTACCTTAAAATTCCACAAAATGCTATTAATCAAAGGAAAAAGACCATAACAATGTAAACATCATGCAGCCATTTGTAAAATTTCCGATCAGCTGATCGCTGACGAAACAAAACAATTTACGGTATAAGTGCGTTCACACCAACCCTTTTTTGACCACAGAAATGTTAAATAACAACATCTAGGATAACATCAGATCTTTATTTCTCACTAAAATAAATTACAATAAAAAGTATGCAATATGTTTTATTAATTTAAAAACCTTCAAAATTGCTACAATCATCATCATCTGTTAGTTGCTATAATGAGCTTGTCAGCTGCTTGGAACGTTTCGAATAATTCACCCATATGAACACACTTTTGTTTATGTTACGATCGTGCGGAGAAATGAATCTATTTCGTCATTTTTATAGAGATTTATATTAATACTACCTTATATATTATTTCATATTGTAAGTAGAACAACGTTTGTAATAACATACCGGTAGTCTTTAATTAATGCCCGGTGTTTTATATATGGTAACTTTTACACTGCTGCTTAGGCTAGCCTATAACTTAGGCGAGTTTCGTATTTCAACTTTTACACTGCTGCTTAGGCTAGCCGATAATTTACGGTAGGCGAGTTCTGTATTTTAGAGGTCGACCTATACCTCAGATATTAGCAAATATCATCAAAAATTACTCTCATTTTTGGGTCGACTTATCTGTAGGCCGACTTATACACCGAAATATACGGTACC
>JAXCGZ010012507.1:7500-15000 GCA_037179515.1 Halocaridina rubra | reverse complement strand
TTTTATTGATACTGAAATATTAATTAGCATTTAATTACTTTGAAATTTATATATATAGTTTTTATTATCATCAGAATATAATTAGTATCCACGGTTTACTCTCCATAAGACCTAAATTCTTACTTCTAAAAAATATAATACAAAACTTTCTTTTCAAAGCACATTAAAAAAAAATCTTATTTCTTGAAATCAGGGTTCTTCCTCCCCCCCAAAAAATAAAACCTCCACAAGAACAAGAACAGAAAAAACCTGATTTCGTATCAGTTGAAAAAATGTTTTTATTTTTACAAAAAAATATTGGGAATTATTCTGTATCCAATTTTTTTCTTTTATGATTGTGACACCAGGATAGACCCCCCAAAAAAAGATAAATCTACCCTCATCGGGCCTGGGCATAAAGAAATCATAAAGAGAAAGACATGGGAAGTATTGTGACTTGTCAGATGTGACTTTATAGTTTCATTTTTACGTATTTCTGGAATTTCCATGAACTTATAATTCAATTTTTTTTTTAGCCATTTACTTATTTTGCTATGAAATAAATGTTTGAATTATCTATTTATTTATGTTTGGGGGCGATGCGCTGTTTGATGGAGAGATTGTCCCGTTACGAAAGAAATATTTTTTCTGCGCGAAAGCTCCCGAGAAACAAAACTAAGCCAAACAAGTTTTTTTATTCTGTATTTTCTTTATTTTTTCCCTTATTTTGAGTTTTTAAGAACAACGTTTTAGTCATTAAGAAGTTAATTATTTTTGAGTTCAGCACTGTATTACACCCAGGTCTAACTGGTAAATACCCAGTTCAAGTTTTTCATGCCCGAGACCCAGGGCCAATATATGACCATGTGACAATAACTAAATCACTCGCAATTTGGCTCGAAGTAGTGAAGGGCATGGAAATAAGGTGGACAATTTATAACAATTGTAATATCAATTTCTCCTAATACAAAAGTAATTATAATCTGAGATTTTACAACTTACAGATTAACAAAACAGACATAAATACATTAATAATTAATATAATAATTAATATAAACCTACAGATTAACAAAAACAGACCTAATAACATTAATAATTAATATAAACCTACAGATTAACAAAAACAGACAAAAACTAACTAGGAAATAATAATGATAATTAATATAACTAACTAATATCAAAAGTGAAATGGAACCTGGGAGGAGAGCAATAAACTATTACACAATAGCGAATATACAAACGATACACAAGGAGCTTCAGGTGGACGAAAAGGCGGTACGGGGAATATACTCCTGGTATATGGTGACGATCGGCGTTCTTAACCTGGTATATAAAACCTCGGACAGTGGGGAGGTCTTGGGACTAATGCGCTCAGCCAAAGTAGGGTAAGGCCAGAAACTTCATTATGATTGGCTGTTCGAAGTGAAGTGAATGCTGATTGGTTGAAATGAACGCGGATTGTTTGAGTAAAGTTATTGGTAGTTAAAAAGAGGTAACAAGCTTGTTTGAGGTTGCAACATACCCCCACACCAAAAACCTCTGTAGGGGAACCCTCCTCCACTGCCGAGGCCGCGTAACACTCGCCAAGCGGCCTCATCTCACAGGTACTGTGTGGAGATTTGTAGCTCGCGGATTGGTCGGTGCAGCGACTGCTTCTTCCCATCTACCTCCAGACTCTGGAACTCTCTTCCTCCTTCTGTCTTTCCTAATTCTTATGACCTTTCATCCTTCAAAAAGCAGATCTATCGTCATCTCAGAGCCTAGTCCTCCATATCTCTGGGTCCTCTTTACTTTGACTGTTTTTTCTGTCTGTCGTTTTCCTTTGTGTGACATTACCTCATCTCTGCCTTGCCCTTAACTTTTTCTTTTCCTTCGTCTTGGTATTTTCTCGTGCCCGGGCCTCTGTTGATGAGGGTAGTTTCTGCCTATCCCGGTGTCACACTCTTAAAAAAAAAAAAGTATTTAAAAGGTCTTCTATTAAGGGGAGGGGATACGAGTCTTTGATAGTTACGTTATTTACTTTTCTATAGTCAGTACAAAGTCGGGAAGATCCATCAGGTTTTGGCACTAAAATACATGGTGATGCCCAGGGAAACATACTTGGTTCAGCTAATCCTTGATTTAATAGATAATCTACTTCTTTCTTCATAATATCAGTCTTATGGGAGTGTAATCTATATGGAGCTTGCCTAATAGGGGCTTGACATGAGCTAATCAACTTTATGTCATGTTGGATATAATTACACAATCCTGGAGAATCAAAAATAATAGAGGGAAACTGATGCAACAGCTGAGCCAAGTCTGCCTTCTGGTTTGAATGAAGATCACCAAGATATTCTTTAACATTATTTAATATACTAGTGTTAGAGAGAGAGCCTTGGTTACAGGGTAAGTCAACAGGTAGGCTACTCTCCCAATCACCATCCAATCCCATCTCAGACATAGGGTTGGTGTCTGCCACACATACTGTAACGGGAGAAACAGTTCCGACATCTACCTCTGGTGATCTGAAATAGTAAGGTTTGAGTAAATTCACATGAACCAACTGTGTTTTCTTTCTACGATCAGGTGTTTCTATGACAAAGTTTAGAGAATTCAATTTTTTCTGAATTGCATTTGGTCCTGAATATTTCTTTTTTTAAGGGAGATCCAGGAGAGGGCAAAAAGACTAAAACTTGGTCCCCAGGGGCAAACTTTCTGGGAACGGCTTTCCTATCATAATGGTCCTTGGATTTATCTTGACTGTGACTTAAATTGTCAAGAGCAAAAGTTCTTACTTCATGAAGTTTCTTCTGAAGTTCTTCCAAGTATTTGTGGACTGTAATAGGTTTAAATGGTTTAGAGAACCACTTCTCTTTGAGGATCATTAAGGGTTCCCTAAGAGTTCGGCCATAAACTAGTTCAAAAGGGGATACTCCCAAAGACTCTTGGATTGATTCTCTATATGCAAAAAGTAGCCAATCTATTCCTTCATCCCAACAGTTACTACTCTCTAAACAATATTTTCGCAACACCTGCTTTTAAGTTCGGTGAAATCTTTCCAGACGCCCCTAAGACTGTGGGTGATAGGCAGATGAAGTTGCATGGGTGATTCCCAATTCAGTTAAGACCTGCTGAAAAGTTTGACTTGTAAAATTTGTACCCTGATCAGACTGAATTTCTTTTGGGAGGCCTTTGGAGGTAAACGTACTCAAAAGTGGTTTTAGAACAAACTTAGCAGTGATATTTTTTAGAGGGAAAGCATCTGGATATCTAGTGGCAGAGTCCATAACAGTAAGTAAGTACTCATTACCTTTTTTAGTCTTAGGGAGAGGCCCGACACAGTCTAAAATAGTTTTCTCGAAAGGTTCATGAACAACTGGAATGGAAAAATGATGGGCAGGGGGAATAGGTTGATTAACGTTTCCAGTGAGTTGACAAATGTGGCAAGTCTTAATGAATTGAGTGATATCCTTCTTAATTCCAGGCCAATAGAAATGTGACAGTAACTTTTTATATGTCTTCTGAATACCCAAATGCCCAGCATAACCATCATTTGCCATTTTCAAAGCAGAATGTCGTACTGAATTTGGAATTACTACTTGGCGAGTCTCAGAGCATGTATCCTTTTTAGATAGAGAAGGGGATCGATATGCTCCCATAAGAACACCATCACTATAATAGAAAACATGCAATGTATCAAGCTCATCATGATCTACAGCAACATGTCATATCACAGCCAATGAAGGATCAGAATTCTGTGCTTGTATTACTTCTTCTTTAGACAATGGCTGGTTCAGGAGATCCTCCTGAACTTTAGGGGAAGGCAAGGATGACAATGTATTAGATAATTTAGACAGCGAGTTTTAGCTTGAGCCCTTTTTACTGCACAAGAAGGAAAAAGATAAGGGGATTCATCATGAACTCTTGGAAGAGGATTATCAACAGTAGTAATATTAGGTACGGTAAGAGTTCCAGCGAGATCATTTCCCAATGATAGCTGAACTCCTTGAACAGGCAATTTACCATTTTTGACAGCTGCTGTTACATTTGTCTTGAACAGTGGGTACTCAAGATAAACTCGTGCAAGAGGATATGACATATGAGATGCTAAATCTGACAGTAGAACCTTCTCTCCTGTTAACTTATGCTCAGATTAGGAATAGCATCATGAACTAAAATGGACTGAGCAGCCCAAGTATCTCTAAGAATAGTTATGGGGAATGCCCAACCCTTCGGGCTAAGCGCGACATGACCCGTGAAAGTAAATGATTTGAGCATACTGGTCTGAGAGGAGCAAGAATTAGAAGCAACAGGTTTAGTATTGGATTTTGTAGCAGTAAAACCCTTCTTTGAAACTTGGCACCCTGGATGTTTACTCTGTGCAATGGTATGTCCTACTTTCTTGCAATAAGCAGAAACTAGTTGGTTTGAATTTGACTTATTTTCTCTCTGCCCATCACAATCTATTTTGGGGATCACGAGAGGTAGATTTTACAAGAGCACAACGATCCGCCCCACGCACATTCCAGGATTCCAACCGTAAGGCCTGAGCATCTGCCATTTCTGCCACCTTAAGAGGCTCTGTTATATTGTTCTCCTCTACATATTCAAGTATAGGAAATGGTATTTTACTCTTCCATTCCTCCAAGACTATTACATTTACGAGTTCGGAATATGTAGTGATATTTAAGGAATCTAACCACTTTTTGAACTGTCGCATTTTCTCGATGGCAAATTCCACATAGGTTTGATACTTAGCTTTAGTCATATTCCTAAATATCTGTCTATATCCTTCGGGTGTGACTGCATGCGCATAAAGTATTTGAGTTTTAACAAAATCATAGTCTTCCGTTACATCCAAACTACTATAGAATCTCAGAGACTTTCCCGACAAATTAGGACCTACAGTGTTCATCCACTCGTCTTTTGGCCACTTCTGTTTATTAGCGATTTTCTCAAACAATTACACAAAGGACCCATCAATGTCTCCGTCAAAAATTGGTACCATTGAAGACCCTGTGGAAAAGTTGAAAGATACCTCTTTCTCCTTTTATAGATAGTTCTATGTCCCTATGCTTACCAACCTGTTCCAACTCTTTCAATTTTAATTCTCTTTCTACAACTATTTTTTTTTTCGTTTCTAATTCTAATTCCATTTTTCTCGCTTCTACCTCCAATTTTCTCGCTTCTACCTCCAATTTTCTCGCTTCTACCTCCAATTTTCTCGCTTCTACCTCCAATTTTCTCGCTTCTACCTCCAATTTTCTCGCTTCTACCTCCAATTTTCTCGCTTCTACCTGCAATTTTCTCGCTTCTACCTCCAATTTTCTCGCTTCTACCTGCAATTTTCTCGCTTCTACCTCCAATTTTCTCGCTTCTACCTGCAATTTTCTCGCTTCTACCTCCAATTTTCTCGCTTCTACCTCCAATTTTCTCGCTTCTACCTCCAATTTTCTCGCTTCTACCTCCAATTTTCTCGCTTCTACCTCCAATTTTCTCGCTTCTACCTCCAATTTTCTCGCTTCTACCTCCAATTTTCTCGCTTCTACCTCCAATTTTCTCGCTTCTACCTCCAATTTTCTCGCTTCTACCTCCAATTTTCTCGCTTCTACCTCCAATTTTCTCGCTTCTACCTCCAATTTTCTCGCTTCTACCTCCAATTTTCTCGCTTCTACCTCCAATTTTCTCGCTTCTACCTCCAATTTTCTCGCTTCTACCTCCAATTTTCTCGCGTCTACCTCCAATTTTCTCGCTTCTACCTCCAATTTTCTCGCTTCTACCTCCAATTTTCTCGCTTCTACCTCCAATTTTCTCGCTTCTACCTCCAATTTTCTCGCTTCTACCTCCAATTTTCTCGCTTCTACCTCCAATTTTCTCGCTTCTACCTCCAATTTTCTCGCTTCTACCTCCAATTTTCTCGCTTCTACCTCCAATTTTCTCGCTTCTACCTCCAATTTTCTCGCTTCTACCTCCAATTTTCTCGCTTCTACCTCCAATTTTCTCGCTTCTACCTCCAATTTTCTCGCTTCTACCTCCAATTTTCTCGCTTCTACCTCCAATTTTCTCGCTTCTACTTCCAATTTTCTCGCTTCTACTTCCAATTTTCTCGCTTCTACTTCCAATTTTCTCGCTTCTACTTCCAATTTTCTCGCTTCTACTTCCAATTTTCTCGCTTCTACTTCCAATTTTCTCGCTTCTACTTCCAATTTTCTCGCTTCTACTTCCAATTTTCTCGCTTCTACTTCCAATTTTCTCGCTTCTACTTCCAATTTTCTCGCTTCTACTTCCAATTTTCTCGCTTCTACTTCCAATTTTCTCGCTTCTACTTCCAATTTTCTCGCTTCTACTTCCAATTTTCTCGTTTCTACTTCCAATTTTATACTGAAGTACTAATCTATACTTCTCTAACTCGAGCGAAGAAGAGAGGTCAACTTTCGGAGTAGCATTATCAATACGAGGTACTTCAATTTCCTTTGACTTATGAATCTCGTTTGGATCGGAATCTTCCTCGGTATCCTCAGGTATTGAAACATATTCAGCAACTACTTCAAGACACCTTGTTTCATTAAACGTTTCAAAACAAGTTCCTTAACGGTTTTCTTAGTTACCTTTGAGGGGTGAGTTGGAAGAGCAATTTTATAATGTTCAGCTATCTTTAACCAATCGGCTTTTCTAATGTCAATTACTTGATCCCAAGAAGAAGACTTCAAGAAAAATGACATATCAAATTCTTTACTAGCCATGACGTTTATTAATCCAAACTTTCGGAAAAATGAAGTGAGGAAGCTCTGGGAAAATACAGTAGTTATAGTCAAACATGACCCCGGATTCTATGCTTTACATACCCAAATACTTCGACAATAGAGTATTAACTTCTTATAAAGATACTAGAACCCAGCATGAGATATGGAATTATACATATCCCGGTACTTGAGCAGAGTACTTTGAAATTTGGATACTTGTGAGAGTACGTTGAATATTGATGCTTGAATAAAGAGACTTGAAAATAGAAAGCACTCCGAAAAATTTAACTGACGATTCTTGAAAAAACCTATGGAGCCATTTAATACTGATTCATGAGATTAATTAGGATAAAGTTAACGAGTCTTGGAAGAACGTATAGAGAACTACCGTCACCCTACTTTCAAATTAGTGTTTACTTTGCGGCTACCACACAAGATAATGAATATATACTAATGACCAACGATCAACACACTTGTTACGGTGGTTATGATTTTTACTTTTTATGACAAAAGACACAGACAATAAATACACACAAAAAATTTGCTTCACAACAATAAAAACTCAAGAATTCACTGTTCACTTTCCTGAAATCATAATACAGTTGTTATAACTATACGGGAACAAGGGAGAAGGTAATGTAAACTACTTTACTTTGAGCAAGGATCCTGGCAAGTTCGCCAATATCTTACACTCAGGTCTGACTGGTAAATACCAAAGTCAAGTTTTTCATGCCCGAGACCCAGGACTAATATATGACCATGTTGCAATGGCTGTTAGACTCGTAATTTGGCTCGA
>JAXCGZ010012507.1:0-2500 GCA_037179515.1 Halocaridina rubra | reverse complement strand
TCAGTTCAAAGTGCTAAACCCGAATCAATCGAGAGGAAAACCAAATACCAGCTTATACACGAGAAAGGGAAAACGCTGCCGATAAGTAATAATAATAATAATAATAATAATAATAATAATAATAATAATAATAATAATAATAATAATAATAATAATAATAATAATAATAATAATAATAATAATAATAATAATAATAATAATAATAATAACAATAATTATAATAATCATAATAATAATAATAATAATAATAATAATAATAATAATAATAATAATAATAATAATAATAATAATAATAATAATAATAATAATAATAATAATAATAATAATAATAATAATAATAAGAAGAAGAAGAAGAAGAAGAAGAAGAAGAAGATGAAGAAGAGCAACTACATCAAACAAAGAAACAAAAATAAAGGATGAAGAAGAAGAAGAAGAAGAAGAAGAAGAAGAAGAAGAATTTACTACATGCTCCCTGTATCAGGAGAGAGAGAGAGAGAGAGAGAGAGAGAGAGAGAGAGAGAGAGAGAGAGAGAGAGAGAGAGAGAGAGAGAGAGAGAGAGAGAGAGAGAGAGAGAGAGAGATTTGAGCCCACCTATTCTCAAGATTATAAATGTATGTTATAGAGAAAAGATGTTCAGGGCCCCTCATCTAAGCTTCTTTTCATGAAAGATCACCATTAGAAAATCAGTGTTATGTGTAGGCTGGGAATAGCTGATACTTTGCATAAATAATAAAAGATTTTTCTTAGGGGATTTTCCGCCCACACTATCGTCAACATTGATTCCACATTTTAAATAACTTTTTCTCGGCAATTATCATTATTTATATTTTTATTATTATTATTATTATTATTATTATTATTATTATTATTATTATTATTATTATTATTATTATTATCATTATTATTATTATTATTATTATTATTATTATTATTATTATTATTATTATTATTGTTATTATTATTATTATTATTATTATTATTATTATTATTATTATTATTATTATTGCTATTATTTCTCTTCTTTGCCTTTTTCGATTTTCTTCTTTTCTCCTCCTCTTATTCTTCTTCGCTTTCTTCTTTTCTCCTCCTCTTATTCTTCTTCGCTTTCTTCTGGTTCTTCATCTTTTTCTTCTCCTTCGTCTTCTTCTTGTTGAAGAAGAAGACGAAGCTCAAACATTTTAATTTATTTTAATTTTGCACATATAAAGAATTAAGAATAAATATAAAAAAATCCATTTTGGTGATGAAGATTTGAGAGATGTCTTAACCTCAGGCTCTTCCTCTTCATTTTTCATCATTTTTCATTTTAATCTTCTGTGCGAAAACATCTGAAATATTTTGTACATTCACGGGTTTGGGAATAAAAGCCAAAAAAAAAATATATATATTTTGTTGGATTTTAAAATTGCATTGCTGCTGGTTATATTCTTCTTCTTCTTCTTCTTCTTCTTCTTCTTCTTCTTCTTCTTCTTCTTCTTCTTCTTCTTCTTCTTCTTCTTCTTCTTCTTCTTCTTCTTCTTCTTCTTCTTCTTCTTCTTCTTCTTTTTCTTTTTTTTTTTCTTCTTTTTCTTTTTCTTTTTCTTCTTTTTCTTTTTCTTTTTCTTCTTTTTCTTTTTCTTTTTCTTCTTTTTCCTCTTCTTCTTCTTCTTCTTCTTCTTCTTCTTCTTCTTCTTCTTCTTCTTCTTCTTCTTCTTCTTCTTCTTCTTCTTCTTCTCTTCTCGTCCTCCTCCTCCTCTTCTTCTTCTTCTTCTTCTTCTTCTTCTTCTTCTTCTTCTTCTTCTTCTTCTTCTTCTTCTTCTTCTTCTTCTTCTTCTTCTTCTTCTTCTCCTCCTCCTCCTACTCTTCCCCCTCATCCTCCACCTCCTTCTTCTTCTTCTTCTTCTTCTTCTTCTTCTTCTTCTTCTTCTTCTTCTTCTTCTTCTTCTTCTTCTTCTTCTTCTTCTTCTTCTTCTTCTTCTTCTTCTTCTTCTTCATTTTTTTCTTTTTCTTCTTCTTTTTCTTCTTCTTCTTTTTTTCTACTTCTTCTTCTTCTTCTTTTTCTTTTTCTTTTTCTTCTTTTTCTTTTTCTTTTTCTTGTTTTTCTTTTTTTTTTCTTTTTTTTTCTTCTTCTTCTTCTTCTTCTTCTTCTTCTTCTTCTTCTTCTTCTTCTTCTTCTTCTTCTTCTTCTTCTTCTTCTTCTTCTTCTTCTTCTTCTTCTTCTTCTTCTCCTCCTAATCCTCCTCCTCCTCCTCCTCCCCCTCCACCTCCTTCTTCTTCTTCTTCTTCTTCTTCTTCTTCTTCTTCTTCTTCTTCTTCTTCTTCTTCTTCTTCTTCTTCTTCTTCTTCTTCTTCTTCTTCTTCTTCTTCTTCTTCTCCTCCTCGTCCTCCTCCTTCTACTTCTTCTTCTTCTTCTTCTTCTTCTTCTTCTTCTTCTTCTTCTTCTTCTTCTTCTTCTTCTTCTTCTTCTCCTCCTCTTCCTACTCCTCCTCCTCCTCCTCCTCCTCCTCCTCCTCCTCCTCC
>JAXCGZ010012506.1:10000-17500 GCA_037179515.1 Halocaridina rubra | reverse complement strand
TTATGTACGTGAGAGAGAATTACGTCAATTAATCCGTTATCACTATTATCACAACCATTGCTACCACCATCATGATTATTATTATCATCATTATTATTATTATTATCATTATTATTATTATTATCATTATTATTATTACTATTATTATTATTATTATTATTATTATTATTATTATTATTATTATTATTATTATTATTATTATTATTATTATTATTATTATTATTACCATCATCATTACTACAGCTTTTGTATATAGATAGAGTTATGAATCAAAAGTAGTAATTATTGATACATATAGACATGCACATACATATACATATACACATATACATACATATATACATATAAATACATATACACATACATATACATATACACATACATGTACACATGTACACACATATACATACATATGAGCTCTTGAGGGAGGGGGTTAGAATACTTCCTCCATGTTCCCCTGCGTGTCGTAAGAGTAGACTAAGTGGGGCGGAGCGAAGGGAATGAAAGAACCCTTCTCTGTACTTTCTCTTCCCAGAAAGTCAGAGCATTATTCCTTTACTCAGCCACTCACCTTATAAGGGGAAAAGTGGCTTATGTATATAAAAAGGCATATGAGAGAGAGAGAGAGAGAGAGAGAGAGAGAGAGAGAGAGAGAGAGAGAGAGAGAGAGAGAGAGAGAGAGAGAGAGAGAGAGAGAGAGAGAGAGAGAAGGTATTCCCTCCACCCCTCTCTCTCTTTTTTTTTTTTTTTTTTTTTTTTTCAAAGTTATAGAAATATCAGATAATATACAAGAAAGTAGACTAAGATGGTATGGTCATGTCGTTAGAAGGGATGAACAGTATGTTGGGAGGAGGGTGATGGAAATGGATATACGGGGTAGAAGGAGAGGGAGACCAAAGCGTAGGTGGATGGATTGCATCAATGATGATCTGAGGTCTAAAGGTTTGTTGGGTGATGAGGTATGGGACAGAAATAAATGGAGAAAACTGACCAGAAACATCGACCCCACATAAATGTGGGAAAAGATGTAGACGGAGAAGAGGGTAAAAGAATTACATTTTCAACGTTGGGTATACACTAAGTACAGGATATAAGTTCTCTGGGTTGCAAAAGTGCACACAAAGTTCAAAGTAGCTCAGGCCAAGAGGTCTGAAGTCCTTAAGCTTTGTGCACTCTGCAATGTAGTGTACTAAATTGTTGCCCCCTTCACACTCACATAAATGGCATTTTGAGTGTTCTGGGTGCTTTCTACCAGTTTTCTCGCAATTCACCTCCCATATATTTCTATAACCAAGTCTTATACGGGCAGCAACTCTATCACAGTCACCTGTAAGCATTTTACCCATGCTGTATTTGTGTCTCAGCCTTCTGAAGTTTTCATAATGTTGGATCGAACAGCTGCTTACATGTTGTGTGAGTGTAGAAAGTTCTTGCTCTTCCATAATCTCATTATACAACATTGTTTTAAACTGAGTCAGTGTGGTTATAGATTCAGACACTGAACTCTCAGTTGCCATTTTTGCCAGCCTGTCAGCCTTTTCATTACCTACTATCCCAACATGGGAGGGTACCCATGAAAACTTAACTTGGAGTTTAAGTTTTGCGCAATCAATAAGAGCCTCTTGAATTTCAGCCATGTGAGTTTTGTAGGAGCTTTTTAATGATCTCAGTGACAGAAGCGCACTCTGCGAGTCACAGAATATGATAGCATTCCTCCTAGCACTGAGAACATGTTCAATAGCAAGTTTTAGACCAACAATTTCACATTCGGTGATTGATGACCAATTTGGCATACTCAGTGCTTTGTCAAATATTTGCTGCCCTTCAAAATTTTCATAAACTACAATGCTGCACCCAGACCCTCCTGCACTGCTTGTGTGAGACCCATCAGTGTAAATGCAGAGTGTTTCATTGTTAGTTGGGAAACTAGTTTCAATAAAGGCTTCAATTTCATCTAACCATTGATGTTTTTTAATAATTGGAGCAACATTCGGACCAGATGATAATATTGGAAAGAGAATTTCTGGCCCAATCCTCTTGCAAGGATTTATTAATCGTTCAGGACCACTCTCAGTAAAGAGTGTTACATTATGTTTTTTTGTCTCATTGGTTATAAGCTTAAATACTTTGGGGTGAATTTGTCTTTCATACTGTATGTTACTTTTTATTAGTGATTTAATGATTGTTGGCGCTGACTGCAGCCCTTGCAAATGACCAGCATTACATGGATGAGGCTGAGCTGATTTCGCTAGTTTAATTCCAAATATCACAGCTGACTGTTTGATATGTTCTATCAAAGGTGGGAGGTTTAATTCATGTTGCATATTTATAATTCTGGTGCTCATAGGGCAGCCAAGAATAATCCTCATAGCTTTGTTCTGAATTTTTTCTAGGGGTCTTAAGATAGAGGTAGTCATAGTACAGAGCTGCAGGGTGTGATAGTCGACTAATGGCCTGACATATGCGAGATAGAAAGTTCGGCATATGTTAATTCCAACACCAGATACCCTATTGGCAAGAAGCTTTAACGGTCTGAGTCTCTGTTGCAGTCTTTCACACAAATCTTTGACATACTCTGTGTGAGGGGGAGAAGGAAGTGGTATTCCCAAATATTTGTGATTTTCGCACACCTTAACCATTTGATTGCTTAATACAAGGTGAGGCTCTTGCGAGATACTGGAAAAGTACTTTGTTTTTGGAGTTGAAATGACAAGACCAATGTCTTTTGATACTTGAGAAAAGTCATTAAGTATTATTTGCATATCATTGGCAGAAGGTGCCCTTATACATATGTCGTCTGCATAACATATGATGGTGCATTCATCATTTGGTAGTCTGAGAGACTTGAGAAGCTTATCCATTAAGATGTTAAAGAGAAGGGGAGACAGAACTCCTCCCTGAGGAGTTCCCAGTGTAAATTCCTTTCCGCTGGAAGTAAGATATCCTTTATAGTACACTTTAGAGGTTCGACTACTTAGGTAGCATCTAATTAGTTGCAGTAGTTTACCTTTGACCCCTAAAGTTGCTAAATGATCCAAAATAACGGTTCTATTTGCAATATCAAAGGCATTTTGCAAATCTAGAAAAACAGTGACTTCAGAGCAGTGCTCAACATTCATAAATTCTACAAAACAGTCTTTGGTACTTTTTCCTTTCATAAATCCATACAAATTATTTGATAATTTTCCCTCGAGTGTGAAATCAAGTCTGTTAAGAATGACTCTCTCAAAGGCTTTGCAGAAGCAGGACGTCAGAGAGATAGGTCTTAATTTTGTACTTTCTTTTTTTGGAATTGGAATAATAATGCTTTTTTTCCATTGTTCTGGAAGTGTGCCCTCATTATAAATAGTGCTGAATAAAAACTGAATTGGATTAATACCATTACAAATATCATCATTAAGATCTCGGATTACTTGGTACGTGATGCCATCCTCACCCGGAGAGGTGCTCTTCCCATGGGAGAGAGCAAAGTCCAACTCATTTTTGGTTATGTAGTCAATGAATCTGTCCTCTTCCATTGTTCTTGCACAGGATAATTCTATGTTCATCATTCTTTCAAAGTCAAGATTTCTTAATCGTTGTTGAATATCGCAAGGAAGGTTTTCAAAGGAAGATGTCTTAGAGTATTGTAAGAGAAGTTCTTCAGCAAGAGTTTGGGAATCATTTGTTTGTGACACACTGATGTTTTTGCCAACCAGAGCATTAATTGACTGCCAGATTTTAGAACTACTCGTATGAGCATTGATAGACTGTAGGAAGTTTTGAAAGTGCTTAATTCGGACATCACTTTTAAGCTCACGGTACTCTCGCAGAGTAAGTAGCAGATTTTCAAGAGTGGTTGCATTGTTGTCCCTTTTATGCATATCAACTGCACTGTCTACCTGTTTTTTAAATGTGTTTATCTTGTTATCTTCTGTCCAATTGTTTTTCTTCTTGATTGCCTTGTGTTTAGGCTTGTGTATGTAAGTTCTATGGAATAAATATATCCGTTCTATTAAGAGATCATAGATTTCTTGGCCTGTAATGGTCTGAATATCTATATTTTCAAATGTAGAAGCCATAAAAGAGCGAAAAGGGGCAACGAATTCAATAGGAATATTTATCTGCTTTCGTTTATGTGCTTGACAAATGCCGGAATCGAGTAGGAATGTGCTCTCAAGTGCAAAATGGTCAGACAATAGATCGTCTATTCTTCTGCAAGTAAAGTCTTTCCCATATTCTAAACCATGATAAAATATGTAGTCTAGTCTACCACCTCTAAGGTGGGTACGCAAACGTGGTCCTAGTAAGGTAAAATTGTTATCACTAATAAACTCATAGAGCCGTCTGCCATTGTAATTACAGATGTTATCAGATGTTTCTGCAAATTCTTTGTGCCTTGCATTAAAATCTCCAGCGAATATAATGTTCTCATACATAAGGGGATGTGGTAATTTTGCTTCATTAAAGGCATCAGTTCCAATATATGTATTACAAACATAAAAAGGATTGGTTTTGACATTTATTTTGAAAAGCATATATGTGACATTCTTGTTATCCTCACCATCATTACTTGGATTAGTGCTGGTTTCGATTAACTGATGGGGAATGCAGTTACTAATATAAGTGGTGAGGCCTTGCTTACTATCAAGCGAATATTTGGAATAGCCTCTTATGTTGCACAACTGATGAGAGTGCAAACTTTCTTGCAGACATACAAATGTTGGTTTCTCTTTTTTAACATAGTGCAAAATATCCACAAATCTTTTCTTCAAAGAATGAATATTGAAAGTTAAGATTTTGTAATGCACGAAAAGATCAGAACGCATAATTAGGGCCTTGATAACAAGAATTACAGTAATAATCACAAAAGTAATGAGTACAGTAACAATCACCAGTGTCACAACAGCAGTTATGGTAACTGTTATGAGAATGATGATTCACACATACAAGCATACACATATATATGTGCACATACCTGCATATATATATGCAGACACATGCACACACACACATGCACACATGAAAATACCTAATTATAGTAATAATCATAAAGTTAATGATTATAATAACAATCACTAGTGTCACAACAGTATTCACACCAACAGCTATAGGAATAGTGATAGACATATACATGCATACCCGTATATATGTACATGTACCTGCACACATGTATGCACATACATGCACACACACAGATGCATACATACAAATACTTGTATACTCACATGCAAACATGCATACATATACATGCACACAAATACACATGTGCACATGAGCATGAATGAATACCCATGTATGCACACTTACATACATGAACACATGAATACACATACACACAAACATCAGTACAGTAATATACTTATGCATGTTTGCATTAGCATGCATATGCACAGAATATTTTTGTACATATGTGCACAGAGCAGCACACAACCACATACATACAAATACACACGTGTGTATGCTCACATACACATGTGTGTACGTATACATCGATACATACATGCAGACGTACTTCCATGTACACTCGTATACATACATGCAGTCAAATATACACAAACATACGCACACACGTATATGCATATACATATACATATACACATACACCCACATACCTACATACATGAGAATCTCCTTATATATGCATGCACATGCACACACACACACATCTATTTATGAAGAAAAGGTATGACATAGAGATAAGAGACAGGTTCATTGTAGTAAGAAGGGTGTGATTAATTAGAAAGAAAGAAAAAAAATTAAAGAATAGAAAGTTGGGAGAGTGATATCTGCATCTAATTATCTGCAGTGTTAAGGAATTTTACCTGTTCAAGTATAATGTCGGGACCACGGACCAGTGCTTGGGAAACACTCTTATATCTACATTATCTCAAAGTTTATCTAAAAATTCACAGAAATTTCTTCGATTGACGCAGATGAAGTCAAACACTGAAACATGCAAAAGATTATTAATAGAAATGTTACATATAATATCAGGATATAATATTTATTCGTAGTTCGTGTAGACCCACTACTAACGGGAAGTGGGTGGATGGGCAGGGATAACCACGACGTTCACGGATGGGGGTAAACAACCTACGGCTATCGGTCCCTTCGACAAATGATCTTTCCCCACTTACACTCTGGATGACCCAAGTAGTGTGGTGATGGTGGTGAGTGGAATTGTGGTGAAGGAGCTAAGATGGGAGAAGGGGAGTGAATGGGTTTGTGCATTGATTCAACCACCCCCTTACAAGGGGTTACAGCTACTGTATTTGTATGACTTCATAGGGTGTAGCAATATACGGGTAAGAATTGTTTTTTCTTTTTACTTTATACATATTTCTTGCCATAGTCGAGATTACCTATTCTCTCTCTCTTCTCTCTCTCTCTCTCTCTCTCTCTCTCTCTCTCTCTCTCTCTCTCTCTCTCTCTCTCTCTCTCTCTCTCTATATATATATATATATATATATATATATATATATATATATATATATATATATATATATATATATATATATATATATATATATATATATACATATATATATATATACATATATATATATATATATATATATATATATATATATATATATATATATGTATATATATATATATATATATATATATATATATATATATATATATATATATATATATATATATATATATATATATATTTATTTATTTATTTATTTATATATCTATCTGTTTCTTCTTCTTCTTCTTCTTCTTCTTCTTCTTCTTCTTCTTCTTCTTCTTCTTCTTCTTCTTCTTCTTCTTCGTCTTCTTCTTATAATTATTATTATTATTATCATTATTTATTATTATTATTATTATTATTATTATTATTATTATTATTATTATTATTATTATTATTATTATTATTATTATTATTATTATTATTATTATATTTGCACGTCTGTTAGATTTTTCATTATCCATAATCTCAACATGGGAGGGTACCCATGAAAACTTAATTTGAAACTTATATTTTGCACATTTGATAAGAGCCTCCTGAATTGCTGTCATGTGAGCTTAGTAGGAGCTTTACAATGATCTCAATGACAGAAGGGCACTCTGCGAATCAAAGAATGTGACAGGTTTTTTTTCCTTGCCCTGAGAACATGTTCAATAGTAAGTTAAGAGCAGCATTTTCACGCTCAGTGATTGATGTTCGCTTTGGCATGTTCTCTGCTCTGTCAAATATTTGCTGCCCTTCAAAATTTTTATAAACAATAATGCTTGCACCCAGATCCTCCTGTATTGCTCATGTGAGACCTATCAGTACAAATGCAGAGTTTTATTGCCATTGGAAAACTAATTTCAATAAAGACTTCAATTTCTTCTAACCATTGATGTTTGCTTTAAGAACTGGAGTGACATTCGAACTAGATAATAATGTTGGAATGAAAATTTCTGGACCAGTCCTCTTGCAAGGATTAATTAATAGTGCAGGACCGCTTCTGGTAAGTAGTGTTACATGATGTTTTCTTTTTTCATTGGTAATAAGTTAAA
>JAXCGZ010012506.1:0-7500 GCA_037179515.1 Halocaridina rubra | reverse complement strand
GTTGAGGGTATAAAATCCATGTATATAGAAAATCCAAAATATTTCCTTTATGTGGTGGGTGGCTTAGTAATTAAAAAAAAAAAAAACTCTTTGTGTGAGGAAAATACAGATGAGGGAATTCCCATTTCATTCATTCCTTTCCCTTTCGTCGACTTTTACGACACATTGGGGAACAAGGAGGAGGTATTTTTGCCCCTCCCCCTCAGCAGGAAACGTATGAAAACCTCTATATATTTTGGCTTATAGCTCCTAGATTTCTGATATTGATATCGTAACTCATACCTGTCAACGTCACAAAATGTTAGTTATTTCATCTTGGAAAATCCTACTTATTTTATTTTATTTTTTAATGCAAATTTCTACACACATATACAAATGCCGCAAACTCCTTGTATGGAGGGTGGGCGAGTCAAAGCATACACGCTCTCCAGAAGCCAAACATACATTGATAACTCTAAGCACCACACTAGAATCTAAAACACGGTCCGCTACCCTTCATCTTTCAATATAAATCAGCGACAGTCTCGCTCTTACCTCATTTTTGGTCAGGAAATTCCCATCATTCGGAGTGCTCTCTGCCATTGCGCATCCATCTTCGGCTGGACGCAATTCCTGTCCTGTGACTGAAGAAGCTTGGCGGCTTTTCGGTGTGATTAGGACATCAACTCCTAAACGGGCAGTGTGTCCTTTTGACACATTATTAGTTTATTCCCTCGTCATTGCCCATAGAGCAAAGTAATCCCCGTATTGTTTCTTTTTTGATGTCGGCTACCCCCCAATGGGGGATACAGCCAAGGTAGATAGATGATTAGTTTACTGGACGCAACAAGGTTGCGATGGAGCGAGAGATGTATAGCAAGTGATATTGAAAGCGTACTTTGCGTTCAATTTAGAAGCTACCAAATGACAGAAATAATAATAATAATAATAATAATAATAATAATAATAATAATAATAATAATAATAATAATAATAATAATAATAATAATAATAATAATAAAATTACAATAATAATAATAATAATAATGATGATAATAATGAAGAAGAAGAAGAAGAAGAAGAAGAAGAAGAAGAAGAAGAAGAAGAAGAAGAAGAAGAAGAAGAAGAAGAAGAAGAAGAAAAAGAAGACGAAGAAGAAGAAGAAGAAATAGATTAGCAAGAACCGAATATGTAAATAAAAGGAGTAACAACGAAAACAGTGAAATAGAAAAAAAAATACGAACAAGAAAAATATGACAAATAAAGATATAAATAAATCAATGACATCAAAACATAAGAAAAAAAAACTAATTTAATAAAAGAAAACAAAAACTGGCATAAAAAGAACATAAATAAAAAAAATATAAATCGTAACTGATGAATCTTCTTCCGCTTTTACGTCACGGACTCCCTTTTCTACCAAGGGCTAGGAGTGGGCAAATAAACAAACAGGTAAATAAATGAAAATAAGAAATAAAGAAAAAAATAAATAGCCGTTCTCATATCACATATCCGAAGAACACAATAAAAAGCGAATGAATGAATGGTGGATTGAATCACATATTGTAAATTCTCATGAAAAAGCTATCTCTCTCTCTCTTTTTTTACATATTTATACCACAAACCCGTGCTGAATCACCATTTTTTTTTCACCTTCTATGACCACTTGTCAAGTTTTTGCGTATTTGTATATATATATATATATATATATATATATATATATATATATATATATATATATATATATATATATATATATATATATATATATATATATATTTTCCATAATTGTTTTACAAATAGTTTGTGGTGTTTTTTCTATTCCATTTTATATATTTTCTTATCTCTTGTCTGCGGTCTTAATCATATGGGATGTAGAGTTTTCTTCACCGGCAGTTTCTCCCATTTTCTTATGGGATCGCTGTAACATAACCAAACTTACCACATTAACCTATGCTGACTTAGCCTAATCTAATCGAATGTAATTTAGTGGTTGGTTTTGGTTTAAAGTATTAAGGTCCGGATGCCACTTGGATGCCATTCCTGTCACCAACTCCCTCCATTGATCCGGGCTCAGGACAGGCCCTGGTTTGCTCATGTAATCCCCAGAATGTTTATCTCACGTAGCCTCTTGAAAACCAATGGTTGATTTTATATAAAGGTTTTACGACCTGATGTTCTTTCTGACGCCAACCTTCTCCGTTAACCTGGGCTTGAAACCAGCACTTAGTTAACTTGATATATTCCCCCCAGGCTCCAGTATATGGATCTCACTAACCTCTTGGAGACTGATGTTAGTTATGCGTCAAAGTTTAAAGGCCTGATGTCATTCCTAATACCAACTTTCTCCGATGATCCTGGCTTGGGACCGGCACTGAGATGAGTTAATCTACTACCACAGTCTCCAGTAGATGTAATTCACTAGTGATGGTTTTAATTTAAAGTTTTACAGTCGGCTGCTCTTCCTGACCCCAAACCTCTTCGTTGAGCCAAAATTAACAGTCACGCGTCCTCTGTCTCCCATATCCACTTCTCAAATTTCTTCTTATCTTCTCCTGGAGTGGAGGACGAGCATATCAACTCCAGACTTCCCTGCGTGTCGCAAACGTCGACTGAATGGGGTGGAGTGAGGGGGACCGGATTCCCTTTCTGTTTTTCCTTTCGCAGAGTCAACGTTTTGCTATGACTCTGTCACACCCTCTTAAAAGGAGGATTACGATCCTTGAATATAGATGGATAGATCGATGGGCAGACAGTCAAATAGATAGATAGATAGATAGATAGATAGATAGATAGATAGATAGATAGATAGGCGGATTGCAAGTTATTCATTATCTGTAATTTGTCGATAGGCCTAGTAATGCTTGCCGAACACACGCAACTGTCATGTTAATGAATTACAACAGCATGCTGTAACCTCCGTGGTTTTAGTTGACGAAATTATGTAGTGTTGAGCTCAGACAAGTGAATAAGCAGAATTTATGAGAATGAACTCGTAAGAATAAGGCTTATGACTCTTTAAACCAGAAGTGCAAGACAAAACTAAGTCACAAGGAATAAAATATACATTCCCTTTATCTATCTATCTATCTATCTATCTTTATCTATATCTATCTATCTATCTATCTATCTATCTATATATATATATATATATATATATATATATATATATATATATATATATATATATATATGCAAAACTGTGATATTACAACAACTGACACTACTACTACTACTACAATAATAATAATAATAATAATAATAATAATAATAATAATAATAATAATAATAATAATAATAATAATTATTATTATTATTATTATTATTATTATTATTATTATTAAAATAATACACGTTACTTCTACCTTCCTATTGGGACCACGATAACCGAGTGGTTAAAATACTCGGAAATTGACAGACCTTAATACCCCAGCCACACTCTGTCAGTGTCCATCCCCACAATGGGGATTAATAAAACGTAAACTCACACATCTCTGTTCCTATAATGACACACATGAACATTTTATTTTCCTCATTTTTTGGCGGATAAGTCATTCAAAATCATGAGTCTTTTTTTTTTCCTATTTTTTTTTTTCGTATGTAAGGGTTAGTGCCTCCTACAGTACTTTATATTGGGGACCCAATGTTTAATTGTAAGGCAAACCTCGATGTGAAATCCGTATTCATCCTAACCTAACTTAACATTATTTAATCGAACCGCATCCCGTCATGTTAGGTTTAAATTCTACAGTTGATTCAATGTAAGAAAATACTTTATATGATTTACGTAGTTTGAATCGGGTTTGAACTTAACTTCAGCTTTTCTCTTACATTTTTTTTATTTATTCAGATAACTGTACATGGGGACATGTGCACATGGGCACTCCCAGTCATATTGCAGTTGATAAACATTACAATATATTTGGTTATGTATGAATAAAATATTAATAGAATTTGCAATTAATTTTAAATATCATAGCAAGTAACTAGTAATAAAATATAGTGTAAAAAATTGATTGATGGCTCTGACCTTATCAACTCGACCGTGTTCATTCGTACCCATAGAAATGACAAACTTCGATAAAACCATCGCTTGAAGTTCAAATCAAATTAATTCATTTTCAATTTACGTTGGTTATATATATATATATATATATATATATATATATATATATATATATATATATATATATATATATATATATATATATTAATAACACTGAACTGTTAACATACAGTCTAAAATGGTAGGAAAAGCCCAATAAATAAAACAACGAATATATATATATATATATATATATATATATATATATATATATATATATATATATATATATATATATATATATATATATATATATATATATATATATATATATATATATATATATATATATATATATATATATATATATATATATATATATATATATATATATATATATATATATATATACATGCATATATATATATATATATATATATATATATATATATATATATATATATATATATATATATATATATATATATATATATATATATATATATATATATATATATATATATATATATAAAGTACTTATTAATTTCGTGACCTAAACTGGTCACCTTCTCAAAGTACTTTGAGAAGGTAACCAGTTTAGGTCACGAAATTAATAAGTACTTTTTATATATATATTTTCGTTGTTTTATTTATTGGGCTTTTCCTACCATATATATATATATATATATATATATATATATATATATATATATATATATATATATATATATATATATATATATATATATATATATATATATATTATATATATATATATGATTTTAAATGACACCATGATAAACATAAGTATTACTGTTTTGTATGTTTTTTTTTTCATTTGGGTGTACCTGTGAAAATGATTGGAAAAAAAGTTGTTTTAAATTTACATATCTTGTTTATGAGTGATATCTTACACATCATGCCTGAAAAATGAGTTACGTCTGCAAAGAACCCTGGGATTTTCCCATCGCCTTGAGAGTCAAGTACTAAGGATGAGTGAACGATTTAGTAGACGAGTAAGGGCGGTAGAGAGGGGAGAGGGGGATAGTAACATTGAGGAGTGTTGAGGCTGGTGTTGCGAGAAGAGATAGAAGATGGATGGGGAATGAATGAGTGGCGGTGGCTGGTCAGTGTAGGAAGCAGGAACGTGGAGGTGGATGTCTCTAGAGTGGATGGAAGATGGATAGGGGGTTAGTGGCGAGGAAGGGAGGTAAAACGTGGTGGTTGGAGGATGGCGTTGCTAATATAGATGGTGGATAGATGAGAGAATAAGACTGGGTGGGGGCAGGTGGAAAGCAGGAACATGGAGATGTGGAGGTGGGTGTTGCTAGAAGAGATAGAATATAGATGGAGGTGGGAGTAGGTGTTTGGTTGGGAAGCAGGAACTATGAGGTGTAGAGGTTGGTGTTGCTAAAAGAGATGGGATATAGTTGGAGGGAATACGTTGGGGCCCGGTAGGTGGGAAGAAGGACCACAGAGGTGTGGAGGTATGTGTTGTTAGAAGAGATGGAAGATATTATGGGGGAGGTGGGGGGGGGGTGTCCGATTGTGGCCCGGATGGGGGTTTTTGGGATTGGAAGTCTTCCATGGAGGAGCCGCGTAAAGCAGCTGTTGTATGACTCAGTCAGTCAGTGTGCGAGAACCCACGGTGAAGGGAGGTAGTGTGGCTTTTAGTCGTCCCCGTTGGTTCCAACACTGGTTTTTTGTATAATTTCCTCCCCTTCTTTATTGGCGTTCTTTTTCACCAATAGAAAAATAAATTGTTTCCCCAGAAATTGAAACTTTCTTTCTGTGTATTTCATATATCAAGAGTGACCAACTTGTAGAAATATATTTTATCCTTTTTCAAAGATTTTCAGTTTGGTTTCCGACACTAGTTTGTATGTATTATATTTTCAACAAAAAATTCCAAGTTTTGATTGAAATCGAGGATTAAAAGGGAAAAATTCTCTATCTCAACGCCCCGTCGCCTCACATTTTCAGAAACGAAGCATCGAATATTGGAAAAGGGAGTCAAACAACAAGTGAAATTTTGATCTTTGGAAAACATAAAGTAGAGCAGGTATGTATGTATAACGTTAATTTTTGCATTTTGTTTTTCTACCGGAATCGGAGAATATTGCCACCACCCTTTTTTCACAATTTTGAAAATTAAAACTAGTGTAATTCTATTACAATCGTTTTGAATTCACCTTTGATGAGGACTGTATGCATATGTTAATATTATGTACCGGTAATCAGAACGGGAGAATTTTACCAGTAAATGCAGGCTACAAATGATGTCCGTCATCACATTCTCGGCACATCTGCTGTCTCGAGGTGTTCCACCTTAATAGCAAACCTCATTCTCTTCCTTAGGTCTTCCCTATACGTATTTTTGTTATATATTTTTAAATGGCTGATTAATGTATCCGTTTATAATAAAAGAACAGAGGGATTTCTTAAAATGTCCTCGTTTGTAAACTTGTGACTCGCTGCAAATGTGGATTTTTACCCAAGACCACACCCCAGTTCTGCTGTTTTGAAGTTCTTTATTTTTATGAAGGCAATTTTGACGGGTTTATTAACCGTAGGCTGTACTAGTTTTTGTTTTTTTTTATATCTAATTCATTCAGTTGAAAAGTATTCGCTCTGAAAACGATTGAATTAGTTCTGTTGAGGTATAAATTGTAATGTGCTTTGCAGTAGAAGACATGCAGCGGTTGAACGAAAAAATACGCTTTGATCGTTCATGAGCGGATGCGGACAAACATTTTTTTTTTCTTCTTTTCCACTTGCCGGTTTGAATTTGTGTACGGTTAGAACTAACTCTTAGATTATACTTTTCATGGAAATAGTATGTGGTGTTACTGAGCATAGAAAAATGTAGTTTTTTAGTACAATCTTATCGAATGCCGAGTTGGCTTTAACCCAAACTTCTGACAAAATCATTTTTAGATGTGTACAAGTAGTTTTCCCTTACTCGAGGCATCATCAAGTATGTAAAGCAGCGTTTGATTTCCACGAAAACGTTTTGTGTTCTTTTTACATCATGCAGTTCTTATTACTCAAAGCGATTATGTATATTCTTGCTTTAATGCAATGTGTGCATTCGGTTCACTTAGAATATGTATATGTTTGACGATTCTTTGATGGCGTAAATGTTACATTTAAATGAGAGGCAACGGCCAGACAGAGACGCTATAGTTGACTGTAATGTGGTGGGTTATAGTACGGGTAACACTCATCCCTGTCTGAGACGAAGTGGGGAGGGAAGAAGGGTTTGAAAATGTTTAAGATACATCATGACTCGCGTCTCGATGTCTGAGCTTAACCGTGTAACTATTTATTGCTCCAGACGATGTCTCTTAATGTGCAATGAGTGTGTGTGTGAGATGGTGTTTCGATTCTAGTGCTCTTCTGCTGTTGCTTTTAGTGTAGGGGATAATTTTGTGTGGCTATATTGCTCCAGACGATGGGTTTTTGTTGTGTAAGAG
>JAXCGZ010012505.1:20000-24429 GCA_037179515.1 Halocaridina rubra | reverse complement strand
AGGCATAACAAAAAGCTATGGTATCCGCCATGACAGTTCGGTTAGATTAATGGACCTAAATGTAAACATGAACTGTATACTCAACAAATATAATTTGTTAAACTGCAAACATACTTTTTTATCCGGATGTGAAGAGATATTCGTATTCGGACTTTCCAAAATGAGATTTGAGTAGCATGTGTGTGTGTATCTATCGATTTATCTATCTATCTTTCTATTAATCTATCTAGCTAACTGTCTATCTATCTATCTATACATCTATCTATCTATGTATTTATCCATCTATCTATACAAACACAGAAAAACCAATTCTAAAAGAAAAATTGATGGGTGGGTACTGTCAAATTGAAGATTTGTGAATCCTCTGCCAGCCAAAGTTCTCTCTCTCTCTCTCTCTCTCTCTCTCTCTCTCTCTCTCTCTCTCTCTCCTCTCTCTCTCTCTCTCTCTCCTCTCTCTCTCTCTCTCTCTCTCTCTCTCTCTACCCGTAGTGGAAAAGAGGTTGCAATCTCGGTTCGATGTCAGAAGCAATTTATTACTCCAAGTTAACTGTCCAAGTGACAAAGAGTTTGTCGACCAAAAATACATCTTGGGAGCCATACATACATACATACACACTGGCGTGCGTACGCACACACACACACACACACACACACATACATACATACATACATACATACATACATGCATACATAAAGGAGCGGGTCAAATGGTAAGATGCAGTAGTGGTTATATGGATCAATATAAATTGTTTGCGGAGAGAGAGAGAGAGAGAGAGAGAGAGAGAGTAATAATAATAATAAACCTTTATTTCCATTACAATACAATGGGTATTCGTCAGCCGGGGCAAGCCCCAACCCCCACTGTGGTGCCCAACCACAGCAGTACCTGCCAGGAAACAGCTTAAACTCTCGGTCTTGGACGGGAACCGATCTTTCGACCTCGTGAATGCGAAGCCAGCGCGTTACCACTGTACTAGCCAGAGAGAGAGAGAGAGAGAGAGAGAGAGAGAGAGAGAGAGAGAGAGAGAGAGAGAGAGAGAGAGAGAGAGAGAGAGAGAGAGAGACTCATAACAGACATAGAAGCTGCTATAATAATAATAATAATAATAATAATAATAATAATAATAATAATAATAATAATAATAATAATAATAATAATAATAATAATAGTAATAATAATAATAATAATAGTAATAATAATTATTATTATTATTATTATAATAATAATAATAATAATAATAATAATAATAATAATAATAATAATAATAACAATACTAATAATCATCATCATCATCATAATAATAATGACAAAAATAATAATAATAATAATAATAATAATAATAATAATAATAATAATAATAATAATAATAATAATAATAATAATAATGATGATGATGATGATGAGAGAGAGAGGGACTAACCGTGCGTGTCCCTAAATAAAGCTCAACCTTTGCCAGAGAAAAGCCGCAAAAGATATTTTCGTGGTCAAAACATAAGTACTGAAGAAAAATACTCAACCAAAGAGTTACATGAGTATCCTGTGCGTGCGCGTGCATGCGCATATGCATATCATAGTGCCATATCAAATGAACTGGAGTGCCTGTAGTACGGGCACTATTGGGAAAACTTTATCAAAAAGAGGCTTCCGGAAAGAAATTGTAATCTTTGCAAGAAAGACAAAATATGCTTATAAATGGCACGCACGTACACACACACACACACACACACACACATACACACACACACCTCCCCAACCAGGGATAAATCGCATTAAATATATTATAATAAGTAAGGTGAGGTTAGGTTAGGTTAGGTTAAACTAATTATGTTAGTTGTCCCCAAGTTGAGAGACCTGATACTAAGTGAAATCATTCTTCTTCTTCGTCTACATCTTTTCCCACTTTTATGTGGGGTCGATGTTTCTGGCCAGTGTTCTCCATAGGTATTTTTTTTAGAAATTCTTTTCAATGCTTTGCCATTTCAGCTCACTCGTTTGGGGTGTAAAAGTAAAAATCTACCAAATGAAATGTGAAATCAAAATAATATAGATAGACAGATAGATAGATAAATAGATAGATAGATAATTCGATAGATAGATAGATAGATAGATAGATAGACAGACAGCTATACAGATAGATAGATTGACAGATGATATATATATATATATATATATATATATATATATATATATATATATATATATATATATATATATATATATATATATATATATATATATATATATATATATATATATATATATATATATATATATATATATATATATATATATCAAAGTATTGATTTTTTTTTCTTTGGTAAAATGAAGGTACCAAATTGAAAACTAATCATAAATAATTAAAAAAAAAACACACACAAATAGGAGTAGTCACCGTGGCTCAAGCGGTAGCGTCCGCGACTCTGAGGCGTCAGGTCGAGGGTTCACGCCCCGTCACGGTCTGAGGTTAGCAAGGGCATGCACTCAGGGTAGAGATTACATCTGCCAAAACAAGTCCTTCGTAAGAAGGCAACCGTCCTAGCCCTTGGTTGAAAAGGGAGTCCGTGACGTAAAACCGGAACATATACAAATAAGAAAAGAAACAAAGAAATAAAATTCTATGCAATTGTCAACGTGGATATATTCTCATATTAATATATAAACAAATACACACACGTGTAAACAATTAAATACACAAATAAATAATAAAAGAAAAACAACACATTATCTCGCACGTGTAACACACGAAGAAGATGGCGAGGAAGACCTAAAGCCAGGCGGAAAGCTTGCAGAACAGAGGTTAAAGGGGGGTTTAGACGGTCAAACGGTTCGTCGAACGCGGTTCGACAGACAAGTGTTTGAAGTGATGTACGAACGTGTGAACGGGGTACTTGCTTGTCTGTCGAACCACGTTCGAAGAACCATTTGACCGTGGAAACCGCCCTTAAGAGAGAGAAGGGCTTAGATATTAACATGACAGGCGACAGAGGCAGGTGGAAGGGGCTCTTCAAAAACAGCGACCCCGTGTAAAGAAGGGATAATATAGCTGAGGAAGACGAAAAAAGGTGTAAATAATGAAAATGTACAAAAAAATGATAATGAAATGAGGAAAATAAAGAGTAATATTGGATACAATGAAATATGATATATATCTATCTATCTATCTATCTATATATATATATATATATATATATATATATATATATATATATATATATATATATATATATATATATATATATATATATATATATATATATATATATATATATATATGAATAAAAAAAATAAAAGCATTATGGTCATAAACACCTGAAAACGACAAAAAAAAGGACAAAACAAAATTAACAAAAAGGACAAAAATAAAATCAGCAAAAAGGACAAAAACAAAATCAGCAAAAAGGACAATAATAACCAATAAACTACTATGAATACAACACGACCAAAAAAAAAATAAACTTACTTAAAAAAAACGACAAAAACAACAATATCACTACGAAGAGACAAAATCGAAATAACTAAAAAACAAAAAACGACAAAATTATGAAAATGACAAAAAGAACAAAAATATGCAATTATGAAAATACCAAAATGAACAATAAACACAAAACTACTACAAAAAACGACAAAAACAAAAGTACTAAAAACGACAAAAACAAAAGTACTGAAAACGACAAAAACAAAAGTACTAAAAACGACAAAAACAAAAGTAGTAAAAACGACAAAAACAAAAGTACTAAAAACGACAAAAACAAAAGTACTAAAAACGACAAAAACAAAAGTACTAAAAACGACAAAAACAAAAGTACTAAAAACGACAAAAACAAAAGTACTATAAACGACAAAAACAAAAGTACCAAAAACGACAAAAACAAAAGTACTAAAAACGACAAAAACAAATGTACTAAAAACGACAAAAACAACGGAATCACATTAAACAGACAAAACAAAAACAATTACTTAAAAAAAGACAAATACAGTGAAACTGATAACACACGTCACAATACAAACAATGACTTACAAACAAACAAAAATACAAAAAACAGGTACTTTGCAAAAACTAACACAAACAAAACCAATTTATAAATTTAAAAAAAGACAAAAACAACATCAAACTTACTAAAAAAAAAAAAAAAGTCCAAATCAGAATTACATAAAAACAGAGACAATAAAACAATTAATAAATAACAAGAAAAACAAAAACACAATTACTTAAAAATAACGAAATTAACAAAAATTACTAAAACCAAAACGACAATATGAGAAACACTGATAAAACAATGACAGAGAAAAATATAAACAATAACATACCTTACATAAACACAGCATAAAATATAAGCTTTATTGTCCCAAACACTTGCTAAACGACGGATATAAAGTTGGGAAGACACACAGCAACAGACAAACACACATCCCTCCCGCACCCTGGCC
>JAXCGZ010012505.1:10000-15000 GCA_037179515.1 Halocaridina rubra | reverse complement strand
CTAATCATTTTATCCATCTATGACTCTATCTATCCACATATCTAATCAATCTTTCTATCTATCTAGCATTCCATCTAGTTATCTACTTATCTATTTCGGAATGGAAATAAGATCTAAGAATTTGTTACATATGAATATTTAAATTAGAAAGTGAGGTTATGAACCTTCTCATATTTAATATTAATATTTTAATTTACTTCTGAATGAAAACATAATCAAAATATTCTGCGACTTGCGTGACATTCTGAGAGTGCAAGTCGCACTTGACACGTGTGACGTGTCACGCCACTTCTGTGTGAAAGGTTTCATATATTTCTGTGTGATCGTTATCAACGGGCGTGCCACGTGGTATGCCACGTGCGCGTGCCACTTTGGTGTGAAAGTGGCCTTAGATTATACAAGGCTGGTCCTCCAACACATGAACAAAGAAGAGTTCAGAAATATTTGCATTATATTGTGAGGCCTAAGCTAGAATATGACTGCACATTTCTGGAATTCGCACTTAAATAAAAGTTGCTAATAAATTGGAGAAAGTTCAAAGCCATGCTACGAAGCTGGTGAGAGAGTAACGAAATCTCAGTTATAAGGAAAGGCTGAAAAAGTTAGATTTACCACCAACCGAAGCTAGAAGAGAGGGGTGATAAAAGAACGGGGTCTTCCACTGTTTCGAGAGTTAGGGAGTAATATTTTGATATTGGTGGCTCTAGAATTAGAGGTCATAGGTCGAAGCTTCGTAAGATGATGTTAAGAAAGTAGGATTTTTTTTTTATTCGATAAGAGAGGAAATAGCAAATGCTAAATGAATCATAGTTTTAGTAAAAATATAGTGACTGTCAATGAGTAAAAAACAAAACCGACTAGGAGATGGGTAGCTAGAAACAAAATGCTCTCTCCCGTGAGCGCAATTAGGTAGGTATACAATAAATCGTGTCTCGAAAAATAAACAAATATATGTCCACATACGAATATCGTCACAGACACACACACAAACACAAATACACATGGATGTAATAGTATGCCATTACACACACACACACATGTGCATAAAAATACCTACATGCATACATAAACGTAATTGTGAAAAATGTCAATGGGTTCTTGAGAAAATATTCAGAGTACTTGTCAAAAGAACTTGAAAAATGGATTAGCCATAACGGCAACCTGTTCGAACTATAGTGATGAAGTGGTTCCTGCAATTAAGCAAAAGAAGTAGTGGTAGTAGTAGTAGTAGTAGTAATAGTAGTAGTAGTAGTAGTAGTAGTAGTAAAAATGCTGATAATAATGTTGTTGTTGTTGTTCCGGTTTTACGCCACGGACTCCCTTTTCTACCAAGGGCTAGGACGGTTGCCCTCTTGCGAAGGACTTGTTTTGGCAGATGTAATCGTTACCCTGAGTGCATGCCTTTGCTAACCTCAGTCCGTGACGGGGCGCGCACCCTCGACCTGACGCCTAATAATAATAATAAAAGTAGTAGTAGTAGTAGTAGTAGTAGTAGTAGTAGTAGTAGTAGTAGAAGTAGTAGTAGTAGTAGTAGTAGTAGTAGAAATGATAATAATAATAATAATAATAATAATAATAATAATAATAATAATAATAATAATAATAATAATAATAATAATAATAATAATAATAATAATTAGTAGTAGTAGTAGTAGTAGTAGTAGTAGTAGTAGTAGTAGTAGTAGTAGTAGTCCTTTTAACTCCCAGCGAGACTATGCGAGCTAAAAAGTTTCTACCCATTGTGTATATTAATCACCATTATTTGGGTAGACAATGATAGGCAGGAGCTGGGGAACTAAAGCTGAATATCCTTCCTAACGCCCTGGTTAGGTTCGATCATGGGTCTGTCACTTTCCGAGACGAGTGCCAAGGTTGTAGCCCCATACAACGAATATCACATGACTCAGTGTATCAGGATTTGACTTCTTACTATACGTTCCAAAGGGTGTAGTCTCCGTGGCAAAATGGTAGCGTCTGCGACTCTGAGGCGGCAGGTCGAGGGTTCGCGCCCCGTCACGGACTGAGGTTAGTAAGGGCATACACTCAGGATAACGATTACATCTGCCAAAACAAGTCCTTTGTAAGAAGGCAACCGTCCTAGCCCTTAGTAAAATAGGGAGTTCGTGACGTAAAACCGAATCCATCCATCCATCCATACTATACGTTCCAAGGGTGTACTGGGTTCGAATCCCAGTTGGATGGTTTGTAGCTCATCTCTTTGTCAGATTTTAAGGACACGAAAAAGAGACATTAGTTATATCCATCGTCTGCTAATCACTCTTACCTCAGCGTGTGAAAGGAGTAGAATTTGGTGATTTTTTTTAAGTCACGGACTCCCTTTTCAAGTAAGGGCTAAGATGATGACCCCATTCGAAGGACTTTTTTATGGCATAGTGTAACCGTTACCCTGAGTGAATGCCCTTTCTAACCTCGAACCGTGGTTGGTCTCGAACCGACGACCTGACGCATCAAAGTAGCGCACACTACCACCCGGCCACCTCAGCCATAGAAGTGAGTATCTGTGATATATATTGTGATTAATATTAAATGAATTATTTAATAATAATCAAATTAATATGAACAAAAATAAATGGATAATTCAGTAAATTAATATAAAATTAAATAAATTTTTACGTAGAGAAACAAAATAATTGTAAAGATAATATAGAGAGAGATTTTCTCGGTGTGTGTGTGTGTGTGTGTGTGTGTGTGTGTGTGTGTGTGTGTGTGTGTGTGTGTGTGTGTGTGTGTGTGTGTGTGTGTGTCTTCCTTTTCATATATGTCTTTTCCATATTCTCTCTCTATCTATCTATCTATCTATCTATCTATCTATCTATCTATCTATCTATCTATTTATTTATCTATTTATCTATCTATCTATCTATCTATCTATCTATTTATCTATCTATCTATCTATCTATCTTCCTTTTCATCTAGGTCTTTTCCATTCTCTCTCTCTATCTATTTATCTATCTATCTATTTATCTATCTATCTATCTATCTATCTATCTATCTATATATCTATCTATTTATCTATCTATCTATCTATCTATCTATATATCTATTTATCTATCCGTCTATCTATCTATCTCAAAATACCCAGAAATATAGCCAAACACTCGTGTCAACAAAAATTGAAAAATTAAATAGAACATGAAAATGGTGAACGAGAAAAAAAAATAGAATCAGTGTAATTCTAATTTCAAGTGAAAAAAAAATTTAAAATAGATTCAATCTATCTAATTTGCTTCCAATGACGTCATCAAGTGTCTGTTAAAAGGACGTAAGTGTAACGTAATAACAGACTCTCTGTAAATTATCTGTAAAGGCGATTTTTTTATATCGTGAATTTTATTGCTGGAAATGATAACGTTCGCTCGGTCTGGTATCGTTTTATAACGTTTCTTGGTAATATAATTTGGTAAGTTCTGTTTTCGGACATTGGGATGGGCAGCTTGTGTGTGTGTGTGTGTGTGTGTGTTTGCTGTGGTTTTGCGTTGGTGTATGTATGTATGTATGTATGTATGTATATATGTATGTATGTATGTATGTATGTATGTATGTATGTATGTATGTATGTATGTATGTATGTATGTATGTATGAGTCTATCTATCTAGCAATCCATCTATCTGATCTACCTATCTATCTATCTATCTATCTATCTATCTATCTATCCATCTTTATATATAATCTATCCCTGTATCTATCTATCTTTATATCTATTCACCTATATATCTATCTATCCATTTATCTACATATCTATCTATCCATCTATCTATCTATCTATGTATCTATCTATATCTTATCTTGCTGCCTATCTATACACGCAATCTATCTATCTATCTATCTATTTGCATCCTACATTTTAACCGTTGTTTAAAGAAGTGATTTAATATTTAAACTTTATCTCCAGCCATTATTTTGCACTGTCTCTGCCTCCCCCCACCATACGTAAAGAAGAGCGGCCATTACGAGAAAATCTGTGATGGGTTTTGCTTTGACTTGGCCACCCATCTTTATAAGGGGCTTATTGTTGTAGTCTTAAGATAGATAAAGGGATAGATAGATAGATATATATATATATATATATATATATATATATATATATATATATATATATATATATATATATATATAGATAGATAGATAGATAGATAGATAGATAGAACAACAGACAGAGATATTTTGATAAATATAGATAGTTAAACGGTCAGATAGATAAAATATTGATAGATAGCTAGATAGATATTTAGAGATAGATATATAGATAGATTAACAGGCAGATAGATAGAAGGCCTTCTGCGAAAGGCATATATAAACAAACTGGTAATATATATATATATATATATATATATATATATATATATATATATATATATATATATATATATATATATATATATATATATATATATATATATATATGTATATGTATGTGTGTGTGTGTGTAGTTACACACGCATACACACACACAAAGCTAACGTTGTAGACCTGATAAGAAAGCTTGGAGTAGTATGTGGTCCTGAGGATATTGTAAACATACACCAACTAGGTAAATATTCGAGGGAAGGAAAGCCGAGACCAACAAAAGTAACCTTTGAGAGAGGGGAGACATGTAGGGAAATATTGTTGAGAAAAAAAAGTCTAAAAGACCTTCAAGAATGCAAAGAAGTGTTCATTAGACGATACAGAACACAGGAAGAGATGGGAAAGATCAAAAACTTGTTGCAAGAGGCAAGAAGGTTAAATGATGAAAGAAATGAAGAAGAGAAGAAAAATTTTCGTTACAGAATACTTCCAGACAAAGGGGAGATAAAGAAGATAATGACAGAAGATCAGGGGATGGGGCCTCATTAAGATTGTTATACACAAATGCTGATGGATTAGCTGGTAAGGCAGTAGAATTAAAAGATAGGATTCACAACAGTAAGGCAGATATAGTAGCAATTACAGAGACTAAGTTGAGTGAGGACATAAACAGTGTCACAGTTTTTCCTAA
>JAXCGZ010012504.1:0-24458 GCA_037179515.1 Halocaridina rubra | reverse complement strand
CAAAAACACAAGTAAAAATTTAAGAGAAGCAGTTGCGTGGCCCACGTATGTGTGTGATTACCTAATTGTGATTACCTAATTGTGTTTACGGGAAAGAGCCCAAAGCTCGTATCTTCTCGTCTCCTGATTGGTTCCATTTTATACTTAGTGATACTTATCATACCTGTCCTTAAAACTATGGATTGAGATAGCATTAACTACCTCCTCGCTTAGCCAATTCCAATTATCAACTACTCTTACACTGAAAAAGTATTTCCTTACATCCTGCAAAGAAGTTTTCTTACGAAGCTTCAAACTATGACCTCTAGTTCTAGAGCCAGCCATATCAAAATATCGATCCCTATCCACTCTATCATAACCATGAAGGAATTTAAAGACTGTCACCATATCCCCCCTCACTCTTCTAGCTTCGAGTGATGGTAAGTCTAATTCCCTCAGCCTCTCATCATAACTGAGATTGCGTATTTCTGGCACCAGTTTCGTGGCATGTCTTTGAACTTTTTCAAGCTTAGCTATGTGCTTTTTCAAGTGCGGATTCCAAAAGGGGGCTGCATATTTGAGTTTTGGCCTCACATAGGTTACATAAATATTTCTGAACATTTCCTTGTCCATGTGCCTGAAGGCTACCCTTACATTTGATAAGAATGCATATGTTGCCCTTACTATGCCATTTATATGTATTTCTGGAGACAAATCTGCCAGTATGTTTACTCCTAGATCTCTCTCATTTTCTGTCTCTTGAAGTTGTACTGCAGCCACCGAGTAGTCAAGCTTGGGCCTTCTTGCACTTGTACCCATTCTCATTACCTTACATTTTGAAGTATTGAATTTCATTAGCCACTTTTCTGACCACTCATGCAGATTATTTAGATCCTCCTGAAGTTCTCTACCATTGTTCTCGTTTTTTACTTTCTTCACAATCTTTGCATCATCTGCAAACATATTCATGAATGAATTTACAGACTCTGGTAGGCCATTTACATATACAAGGAACAAAAGTGGCCCTAAAACTGAACCCTGTGGAACTCCACTACTAACTCTTCTCCATTCAGACACTGAGTGTCTTACTCTAACCCTCTGTTCCCTTCCTTCTAAGTAAGTTTTTATCCATTCTAAAACATTTCCACCTATTGTAGCCATTGACTGCAGCTTCCTAATAAGTCTCCCATGTGGAACAGTGTCAAACGCTTTCTGGAAGTGTGTGTGTGTGTATATATATATATATATATATATATATATATATATATATATATATATATATATATATATATATATATATATATATATATATATATATATATATATATATATATGTGTGTGTGTGATTACCTAATTGTGATTACCTAATTGTGTTTACGGGAAAGAGCCCAGAGCTCGTATCTTCCCGTCTCCTCATCGGTTCCATTTTATACTTAGTGATACTTTTCATACCTGTCCTTAAAACTATGGATTGATCCCTATCCACTCTATCATAACCATGAAGGAATTTAAAGACTGTCACCATATCCCCCCTCACTCTTCTAGCTTCCAGTGATGGTAAGTCTAATTCCCTCAACCTCTCATCATAACTGAGATTGCGTATTTCTGGCATCAGTTTCGTGGCATGTCTTTGAACTTTTTCAAGCTTAGCTATGTGCTTTTTCAAGTGCGGATTCCAAAAGGGGGCTGCATATTCGAGTTTTGGCCTCACATAGATTACGTAAATATTTCTGAACATTTCATTGTCCATGTGCCTGAAGGCTACCCTTACATTTGATAAGAATGCATATGTTGCCCTTACTATGCCATTTATATGTATTTCTGGAGACAAATCTGCCAGTATGTTTACTCCTAGATCTCTCTCATTTTCTGTCTCTTGAAGTTGTACTCCAGCCACCGAGTAGTCAAGCTTGGGCCTTCTTGCACTTGTATCCATTCTCATTACCTTACATTTTGAAGTATTGAATTTCATTAGCCACTTTTCTGACCACTCATGCAGATTATTTAGATCCTCCTGAAGTTCTCTACCATTGTTCTCGTTTTTTACTTTCTTCACAGTCTTTGCATCATCTGCAAACTTATTCATGAATGAATTTACAGACTCTGGTAGGCCATTTACATATACAAGGAACAAAAGTGGCCCTAAAACTGAACCCTGTGGAACTCCATTACTAACTCTTCTCCATTCAGACACTGAGTGTCTTACTCTAACCCTCTGTTCCCTTCCTTCTAAGTAAGTTTTTATTCATTCTAAAACATTTCCACCTATTCTAGCCATTGATTGCAGCTTCCTAATAAGTCTCCCATGTGGAACAGTGTCAAACGCTTTCTGGAAGTGTGTGATTACCTAATTGTGATGACCTAATTGTGTTTACGGGAAAGAGCCCAAAGCTCGTATCTTCCCGTCTCCTCATCGGTTCCATTTTATACTTAGTGATACTTATCATACCTGTCTTAAAACTATGGATTGAGATAGCATTAACTACCTCCTCGCTTAGACAATTCCAATTATCAACTACTCTTACACTGAAAAAGTATTTCCTTACATCCTGCAAAGAAGTTTTCTTACGAAGCTTCAAACTATGACCTCTAGTTCTAGAACCAGCCATATCAAAATAGCGATCCCTATCCACTCTGTCATAACCATGAAGGAATTTAAAGACTGTCACCATATCCCCCCTCACTCTTCTAGCTTCGAGTGATGGTAAGTCTAATTCCCTCAGCCTCTCATCATTACTGAGATTGCGTATTTCTGGCACCAGTTTCGTGGCATGTCTTTGAACTTTTTCAAGCTTAGCTATGTGCTTTATCAATTGCGGATTCCAAAAGGGGGCTGCATATTCGAGTTTTGGCCTCACATAGGTTACATAAATATTTCTGAACATTTCATTGTCCATGTGTCTGAAGGCTACCCTTACATTTGATAAGAATGCATATGCTGCCCTTACTATGCCATTTATATGTATTTCTGGAGACAAATCTGCCAGTATGTTTACTCCTATATCTCTCTCATTTTCTGTCTCTTGAAGTTGTACTGCAGCCACCGAGTAGTCAAGCTTGGGCCTTCTTGCACTTGTACCCATTCTCATTACCTTACATTTTGAAGTATTGAATTTCATTAGCCACTTTTCTGACCACTCATGCAGATTATTTAGATCCTCCTGAAGTTCTCTACCATTGTTCTCGTTTTTTACTTTCTTCACAATCTTTGCATCATCTGCAAACATATTCATGAATGAATTTACAGACTCTGGTAGGTCATTTACATATACAGGGAACAAAAGTGGCCCTAAAACTGAACCCTGTGGAACTCCACTACTAACTCTTCTCCATTCAGACACTGAGTGTCTTACTCTAACCCTCTGTTCCCTTCCTTCTAAGTAAGTTTTTATCCATTCCAAAACATTTCCACCTATTCTAGCCATTGATTGCGGCTTCCTAATAAGTCTCCCATGTGGAACAGTGTCAAACGCTTTCTGGAAGTCTAGGAATATGCAATCTGCCCAGCCCTCTCTTTCCTGTAAGATTTGGCTTACCTCATCATAAAATTCTAATAAGTTTGTTACTGTTGATCTACCTTCTCTGAAGCCATGTTGCCTCACTGACAAAAAGTTGAAGGATTCCAAGTGAAGAGAGATATGTTTCCTTAGTAGTTTCTCCATAACTTTGCAAACTATGCTGGTCAAGGAAACTGGTCTATAGTTCAGAGCCGTATCCCTCCCTCCCGTTTTGATGATAGGTATCACATTTGCTTGTTTCCAGCATCTTGGAATCTCCCCCGACTCCAATGACTCCTTAAATATGATACTTAGTGCCACTGATATTGTGCTTGCGCATTTTTTAAGCACATGAGGGGATATGTCATCAGGACCTGTAGCTTTATGAACATCTAAATCCATCAGCGCTTTGCATACCTCTGTGGCTGTAAGGTTGATGTTCTCTAATACCGGCCCTATAATAAATGTGTATGATGTGTATTAATTATAATGCATATCCCATTCTCTTCGTTAATGTTATGGAGATGAAGTGGGGTGGATATGTATACACAACTATACTGTAGCTGTTTTTACTTCATTACACCATTTGTAGAAGAGTATAAATTCTAAAACTAAACAAATACATAAATGACATGAGAACAATCAATAATACTGAATAATACTGAAACACTTATAAAAATGATCAAAACCCTTATATGAAGGGTCGAAACATACTGTTTATAGTTGTGAAACATAAATAATAGAAAACACTCCCTGAGTGTGCTATAGAAAACTTAACACTAATTAAAGGGGTATCTTAGACACAACACTTTCTTCCCCTTTAAAAGAGTTTTGAGTACATGTATGGGTGTATGCAATATATATCTTGTATTAATATGTATATTATCATAATATCATGCATGATTACAAATCTAATTTCTTAGGAGCTATTCCCCTGGTTGCCTTATCAGGAAGTAATCCTGTGTTCAGCTGGACTCTGGGGTAGAGGCACTGTTACTGCATCTGCTGAGAATGAAACCTCTGTGTTCGTGGCTGGTTCCTCTGCATTTCTGGGATGAAGAGTTTGTTCAGTATCAGACTGATCTGCTGAGAGGTGGTGCCTATTGTCAGATCAAGAAGGCTTTAGCTCAAACATTATAATGCATATTCCCAACCTTTCGTGTAATTTCTCCAGGTATCCACTTGTCTGGTGTTGTGTATGATCGCACAAGTACTGGAGATAAAGCTGAATGTGTTGTATCTCCTTTTGGTTTATAATTGTGTCCAGCTGTTGTTCTGCTGATCACTACAAAAATCAGGCAACATCAGATCTAACCTAGTCCTAATCCTTCTCCCCATCAACAAAACTGATGGTGCCATACCCGTAGTTGCATGCAGAGTAGTTCGATAACTTAAGAGAAGTTTACTTATGCTAGTAGGAACAGTAGCATGCGAGGCTTGTCGACATTTCATATTATGCTTATATGTCTGGACAAATCTCTCAGCCTCCCCATTTTTAGCAGGATGATACGGTGCAGAAAAGGTGTGCAGAATACCATTTACATAATTTTTTTTTTTTAATTCCTGAGAAGAAAACTGAGGACCATTATCAGATACTATACATTCTGGAAGACCATGGACTGCAAAAAGTGGTATTAGTGCTTTGATAGTGCAAAGTGAGGTAGTTAACTGCATTGGAATGATCTATGGCCATATACTGTAAGCATCAACAACAATTTAGTAAGATTATCCAAGAAATGGGCCAGCAAAATCAATGTGTAGCCATTACCAAGCATGTCTAGGATATTCCCAGGAGTACAAATGTGCTGGTTTGGGATTATTTTCATTGATGGAACAAGTTGTACATTTCCGAACAGACATTTCAATGTCCTTGTCCATTCCTGGCCACCAAATGTAACTTCTAGCTATTGCTTTAGATCTTACAATGCCCTGGTGCTCCTCATGTAGATCAGTGAGTACCTGTTCCCTAAGCTGCTTAGGAACAACAACTCTGGCCCCACGTAATATGTAATCCTGTTCCACAGTAAATTCGGACCATACTGCCACATATGGTTTACATTCTTCCTGAGTCATTGCTGAACCTCGACCAGTAAGTAAATACTGGAGTACCTTGGACAATATTGGATCCTGTTTTGTGCTTTTAGCTACATCTTTAGCTGTGATAGGTAAGTTGTAGCTGTCTAACGACAAAACTCTGACATCATGATCTGTAGGAGGTTTGTCTATGGGTAAGCGAGATAGTGTGTCTGCATTTCCAATCTTGGTAGTTGACTTGTACTCTCATGTATAATTATAAACCTGCCTTGTGACCTAAAATGTGTAATAATGGTTTGTGGTCAGCGACTAACTTAAATTCCTTCCTGCCATATAGGTATATGTGGAATTTTTTTACAGCATACAGTAGTGCAAGGTCCTCCTTTTCAATTTGTGAATAGTTTTTTTCTGCCTTATTCAACAATCTAGATTCATAAGCAAGTGGCCTCTCTCTGCCGTCGGGCATGATATGAGCTAAAATTCGAACCTAAGCCTACCCGTGAGGCGTCACACACTAGTTTTACCAGCAAGTCCATTCTGAAATGCGTCAAGAACTTTGGAGAAGTTATTTCTGCTTTTATCTTCTCAAATGACTGCTGACAGTCCACTAACCAGTGCCATGCTACATCTTTGTTTAACAGTCGATATAGTGGCTCAGCTAGAGTAGTTAAGTCTTTTATGAACTTTCCGTAAAATGTCACATGTCCTAAAAATGACTGTCACTCCTAGACATATTCAGGCACTTTAGCTGACTGTACTGCCCTGACTTTGTCATCTGTCTTGTGAATACCCTGGTCATTTATTTTGAGCCCTAATTATTCAGTTGATGAAACTTTAAAATGACATTTGCTCTTTTTTTTTATTTTCATTCCATTTTTTTGGATGTGTTTCAATACTGCTACTAGTCTTTCGTGATGCTCTCTCTCGATCTTTCCTGCTACTAATATGTCATCAATGAAACAAAATACTCCAGGCAATCCATTGAATATCCTATTCATGGCTTGCTGCCATATTGCAGGACTGCTGGCTACTCCATATGGTAGTCTTTTGGGACAAAATAACCCTAAATGAGTATTTATTGTACAGTATTCTTGTGACTTGTCATCCATGATAAACGGCTGAAAGGCATGTTTTAGGTCAAGTTTTTAAAAACCCTTACATTCTTCTCGGGCTGCAAACATGTTTGTAGGGCTGGGTAGAGGGTATTGGGCTACTTGTAACTGTGGGTTAAGTGTTGCCTTATAATCTCCATACAACCGGACACCTTCATCTTGTTTTGCTACTGGAACTAAAGGGGTTCCCCAGTCTGAATACATTACTCTCTCCCATTTGCCTTCTGCTTTTAACCTTTTAATTTTCTGTTCAACTGAGGCCTTTAAAGCAAATGGGATAGATCTAGGAGCAAAAACCTTTGGTGTTGCATCAGATTTCAGAACTAAGGTTGCCTTTGTGTTTTTTACTGTGCCATGTCCTTCAGTAAAATCTCCTTAAATTCTAAAAACACATCACTCACAGGGGTAACAGTTTTATGTTCTATCTTCAGAAGCTTCAAAATTTCCGACCATTTTAAATGAAAAATTTCCAACCAATTTAAACCCATTAATGTCTGACCTTGGCTTTCACAATGGTGAGGGGCAGATCCTGTGCTGTCTGCTGATCATACTGAACATTAATACTGACTGAACCCACTACCTTGATGTTGTGTGCATTGTAATCCCACAGAGCTTTATTGCAAGCTTCTATGAACAAATTAGGTATATTGCATGCCACCTGTTCTGACATCACAGAGCATCTGCTGCTGTATCAACTTGCATGACAACCGGGACACTTTATGCTTATTGTAATAATTAATCTCTTGTCTTTGCTACTTATAGAGTTAATTTGACAAGCAAATTCTGGTTTACTACTATCTAATTGCTCTGATGGCTCATCTGACTGACATGCTGTTGTGTTTCAGGTTTAATTGAGGTATAATTGATGTGTTTCTCTGTTTTGCGGAGCGTACACAAGTTACTGATAGGACCCTTGCATACACAACTATTATATTTCTTGTCAATTGCTGGACACTTTGTCCTGTCACTGGGATAATGACCTGCCTTACCACACTTGAAAAATGGGTTTGTATTTGTGGATTGTTTACCCTTGGGTGTCCTTTGAACTGCCATGTCCTTTCTTTGTTGCCATTGCCGTTTACCATACTGGGAGGGCACTTTATTGACCTGAGAATTATTTTGCTAACCCTCAATGGCTTGAGCTTGGGAATTTGCTGCTTCCAAAATGCTACCTGTGCCTAAAACCTTATCTAATGTTAGGGTTTTCTCCTGGGGCAATTTTTTTTTCTAAGTTCATGCGAATTACATTTGGCTTTAACCTGATCTGTTATGACATCCTCCTTGTTATGGAACTCACAAATAGAAGCTAGCTCTTTCAACTTGGTAACAAAAGCATCAACTGATTCACTTGCATCATGGCTACACTGGCTAAACCTAAATCTCTCATATCTAAAATTAAGTTTAGGAGCAAAATAGGCATTTACTCAATCAGTTTTTTGTTGAAGGGTGTTACCTGCAGGTGTGAGGTTTTATACACCTCCTGTACCTCTAGGCCTGCTACATTAAGTAATAGGGCATGCTTCTGCTCATCCTTGGTGACTCCTGTGACCTTCAGTTAGATGTCAAACGAATCTATCCAATTATTCCACCTCTGTGCAATAGTGGAAGGTTCTTCTTGTATGGAAAACGCACTGGGCATGGGTAGATCGAGCACCATGGTTGTGGTTGACTGCTGTGGGCTGGTTACACACTCCAGCCAAAACTTGATTGTTGCCAAATGTGCTGCCTCCTGTAAAGCTCTATGAAGCTCTATAATTGTATATGACGTGTAGTAATTATAATACATATACCATTCTCGTCGTTAATGTTCTAAAACTAAACAAATGCATAAATGACATGAGAACAATCAATAATACTGGATAATACTGAAACACTTACAAAAAGGGAAGAAACCCTTATGTGAAGGGTCAAAACATACTGTTTATGGCTGTCAAACGTAAATGATAGAAAACATACTGTGTGTGCAATAGAAAACTTAACACTAATTAAAAGGGTATCTTAGACACAACTCTTACCTCTTTGAGATACTGAGGCTGAGTCCTCCAGAGGAGGTGAAGGTGAAGGCTCTGTACTAGATTGATCATGTTCCTCTTCAATGACTGGCTCAAGTTCAGATACTTGAAGTTTAGGTTCAGGTGCTTGAAGTAAAGGTCCCTTTACTTCAGAAGTTGGGCGCCGAGCCAAGTCTCGAAGAGATACAGCTGACTCACTACCATTACTATGTCTAACATGTGCATATGTTGGATTTGCATGGATTAAATCCACTTCTTTAACAATGGGATCATCCTTCAAATGCCTCGCAAACGATGCAAAAACACTGGTCCTGGATTCAACAACCAAGAAGGAAGAGAAACCCCCATAGATGAACGTCATGTAAATGCAAAAAGCCTCTCATGAGAGGTCGAGTTTGTAGTAGTTGCTAGAAGTGATCTAATACAGTGCAGAGCCTGAGGCAGCACCACCTCCCAGTGTGAGTCAGGGAGATTGTGGGATCTTAATGCCAGACAGATCGCTTTCAAAATAATCCCGTTGTATCTCTCAACCTGTGCATTCCCCTCAGGGTGATAAGGGGTAGTCTTTCTTGTGGCAATATTATGCAGGGAAAGATATTCCTGCACTTCCCGAGCTATGAGACCTAAGCCTCTCTCAGAGTGAATAAAATTTGGAGCACCACACACAGAAAATATTGCTTCCAGACATTGAATAACAGTCTTGGAAGATGTATCCTTATATGGTGTTGCAAATTACATAAATTATGTTAACTACTGGTTGGACCTGTTCGTTTTTCCGATGTGTGTCGATGTGGAAAAATGGGGGTGCTGTTGGGGTATTTCGGCGGTAAAGTGCATTTTAGTTTGTATTTATTTTTTGTCTTTATTTTTTTTTTGTAAAAATTCATTCTAGATACATATATTAGTATTAATACTTACCTATATATTTCATTTTTTAAATCCTGATTAATCTTAGACTTTAATTATGTTGAAACTGTGACTGACAATTAACGCAGATGTAAAGATTTTGATATCGTTGATACGAAAGATTAAGGGCGGTTTATTTAGCACTTAACCTTGCTATATATTAATCCTAGCCTAACCTAATGATATGTTTTTGTAAATAATTATGTAAATAATTATGTTTATATGTTTATATATATATTTTAAAATAAAACAATTTTTTAATTAATATTTGACTTTGTATTTTTTTCCTTTAACTTTTTGGGAACTCCAAAAATGGGCCTCCTGCACTAGTATGCCAATTACAATAGATATTGGAACAAGTAACACTTTATTAGCAATAATTACTGAATTAGCTCATAAGTAATACTTACCTATATATTTCATTTTTCAAATCCTGATTGATCTTACACTTTAATTATGTTTCACCTGTGACTGATAATTAACACAGGAGATCTAAAGATTTTGATAACATTGGTGTGAAAGATTAAGGGCCGTTTATTTAGCACTTAACCTCGCTATATATGAATCCTAACCTAACCTAACCTAACGATATGTTTTTGTAAATGTTATGTAAATAATTATGCATATATTTTAAAATAAAATAACATTTTAATTAATATCTGACTTTGTATTTTTTTCTTTTAACATTTTGGGAACCCCCCAAATGGGCCTCCTGCACTAGTATGCCAAATACATTAGAGATTGGAACAAGTAACACTTTATTAGCAATATTGCTGAATTGGCTCATAATCAATTTTTGAAAAAAAAAATCTTTGTGCGGAATTTTGTCTGATTTTATATACGAAACGTCGTTGTCTGTATGAAACCTCGTATTTATTTCTATGTACAAAGCGCCTATGTACAAAACCTCGTCTCCCAGTTGTGTGTCCTAGGTTCGACTCCCGTTCAAGGTGGAATATGATTCATGTTTTCACATATGGTAATGTGATTATTTAATTATATATAGCCACCATGTAGTTGGTTGGCCCATGGCACCAACTGACCGTTGCTATACTACAGCTGAAGGGTCATGTAAACTTAAATAAGACTGACAACAACAGTCTGAAGTTGAGTCTTCCTTCAGTTACGGTTCTCTTTGTAAGCCTACATCAACACCGAATAGTCTTGGATATTCGTTACATATTTCTTATTATCCCTTCACATCTGACAAGTCAAAATACTCCCCAGCTCTGTTTCTCTTTTTCTTCGTGCCCAGGCCTGATGAGGGTAGATGTTTTTTCTTTGCCCGTCCTGGTGTCAATAATAATAATAAAAAAAATGGAAACCGTGAAAACTCATCCACTGCAACAAACAGATACTTGTTGTTTGTCAATGAAGGTAAAGGCCCTTTAGAATCAATGCTTATATGTTATAATGCCTGTGTAGCTTTAATGAGTTCCCAAGAGACATAGAAACAAACTGTGGTTAAAGTTCAGCACATACACGACATGCAGAACATACTTCCTTTACCTCTTCTGTTGAGAATGCCAAGTTCTTCATTCGCACATAATGAAGAAGGCGAGTAACACCTGAATGGCATAAATCATTGTGTAATTTATTGAGAGATGGTGAAAAACTGGCATTGCAGCAGGAATGACTTAAAGTATCAGTAACAACATTGTAGCGTCCTGGACGGTAGCGAATATCATAAAAATTGGCCAACTCTAAATGCTTGCCTTGAATTTTATAATTTTTATTCTTTGATTGCTTATGATTGTCCAGCATAAATGCAACTGATCTCTGGTCGGTCACGATCGTAAAATGTTGACCAAACAAAAACCTGTACCATTTTCTTACAGCCTCAATCACTGCTGTAGCTTCTGTTTCTACCGATGGATAATGTAATTCATGCCCATTCAACGTTCGAAACATGAACGCTACTGGTCGTCTTGACTGATTTAACATAGCCGAAATAGCAACATCCGAGATGTCACATTCCACCACAAAAGGCTTGGAACTGTCAGGACAATGTAGAGCAGAATTCAGGAGCAGTCGATTCAAACTGCTAAATGCTTTACAAGCCTCAGAAGTTAGTGGAAAAGTTTTTGTCTTAATTAAGGGCTGAGCTTAGTCTGAGAAACAAGGTATCCACTTGGCATAATATGCAAATATGCCTAATACTCTCTTTAAACCATTCATATTCATAGGTGGTTCAAGATCAAGAAGTGGCTGCATCCTAGATTTATTTGGTCAAATCAACCCATCACTGATATCATAACCAAGAACAGAAATATTACTAACTGACAGTATATATTTTGATTCATTTAAAGTAAAACATATTCTCTTAGCAGCAGATAAAAATCTTTTCACACATTCATCATGTTCAGTTTGGTCTCTCCCTGCGACAGTGATATTATCCAGGTATGGAAATGTATTTTGGAGGTTCTCCTCATAAACAAATTTGTCTATAGCACGCTGAAAAACTGCCACACCGTTAGTTACACCAAAGGGCACACTTGTGAATTAAAATAGGAGTCCATTAGCCTCAAAAGCTGTGTACGGTTTGTCATCCTCGCATAAAGGTACTTGATAATTCGCACTTTTGTGGTAATTTATTAACTAGAGATTCGATCTTAGGCAAAGGATATTCATTAAGATCAGTATGCAAATTTACAGTGTTGGCATAATCTACACATACGTTTCTTATGGCGATCAAGTTCAACTTTCACAACGACTACCCGAGTCACTACGGTGACAAGCTAGGCTCAGTAATACCTTCTGCTAACAAATGCTCAACTTCTTGAGCTATAAACTGCTGATCAATAGCACTGTATTCGCGAGACTTAGTCACAATTGGCTTAACAATGGCCTTCATATTAGCAAACAGACATGGTTTGGAGAGATTTGCTACTGCAAAGCTACAAATATTGGCTTCTGGGTCCTTAATCCATAACTCAGGTTTTGCCCCAACATACAGGATAGTAACAGCAGCATACGGTTTTTGAAAACCCAAGCCCAAAATGATATCATCACACAGATCTACAATTGCCTCTAAGTGAGTTCTCTTATAATTCTCGTCATTTATAAGTACATATGCGTGACAGACTCCTCTGACTGGAGCACATTTAGATGTCATTGCTAAGGTGATATTTCAGGAAATGGGCCTGATATGCAGCTTCAGTCTCAATGCTAAATTGTAATCTATAAAGCTATCTGAAGTGGCTGAGTCAATCAATGCTATTGCATTACAGTAATTAATCAAAACAGGATCATTTGAAGTTGATAAGCATTCACGTGCACTTAAGCTACAATAAACGAAAGTATTATGCAAAACAACACTAATATATATATATATATATATATATATATATATATATATATATATTATATATATATATATATATATATATATATATATATATATATATATGTAGAAACAAACTGTCTTGAAATATATTGAAGATATCCTGGGCCCCTCCAAAAAAGAAAAAGGGCGGGGTCTCCACGATAGTACTACAATTTATCATCAATGATTAAGCATGCCCACAATTTTCAATCTTTTGTGCAGCTTGCCATTCAGATCTTTCATACTTTCATACTGTGACAGAGTGTTTCGCTCAAAGTCACCAGAAGCTGTTAGATGCCTTATTAGTTAATTTAGTAACTTAACTGTCATTTTTCTAACTAAAAAAATAGTTCCCACTTCTTGACTTTCGCAGATTATGATTATTTGCAATTTATATCTTAGCTTATAGCTAATTTTAAATATACCATATTTACTATTCTTGTACGTGTAGAAGCATAGTCCCAATATAAAGGCTGCTCCTACCTATCCATCTTTTCAGTGAACCTATCAGATACGTTTTCTTTACAATTTTCTTATGATAAAATAGCTCTTGCTAATAGATTATTATAAAAATTGTTCTTGCTGATAATTTTGTTATAAATTTGACCTTGCTGTTATGTCATTAGCCTGTCTAGATATATTTCAGTAGCTTCTTTATTATCTGAGTACTTAAATTCCGTCTCCTACAACGCAAAGAACGTTCTAGAGATTGTTTACCAGTAACCTAACTTTCCATTATTATTCTCGTTTTATTTTATTTGCTTCCACTTATTGCACCCAAAATACTGTCTCTCCCTTGCATTTCTGCTATAATTGCCTGCCAGGGACCACCACTAAAGTAGTCCTTAAATGATATAAGAGCCAGTTACTGCTCTAGAAATATATCCTACAGATGACGTCACCAGGATGGCCATTGAAGCGTCCTCATTTGGCGGCCAAACATCCCAGAGGCAGCATCTCGCCTTAACCTGGAAATTACAGCTGATATACATTGCTAAGAAGTTTCTTTTCATTGAATGTGATAAACGAAAATCTCATCCTCTGAAGACTGGTTATGAGCCCGTAAAAATCTATCCCTTCTCTTAAGAAATTCTAATTTGATTTCACCTCTTTCTATCATCGTAAATAAAGTGTTTTGTGTCAAAAACTCGTGAATTAAGCTATTTGCTATATAAATTGCAAATAGTTAATCATTTAACTAAAGTGTTTTATGCTATAAACTGCAAATAATTAAAAGATAATTTTACCCTGTTGGCTTTGTAAATATTTTCTGCTAACCACAATTTAATGAATGCATACTGTATTTATCTTGCTGATTCTTCATATGTTGGGGATAAAGTGTTTTGAGTTATAAGTTGCAAATACTTCAAAAGGTGGTTTTGCACCCCCTTTTTTTTTATTGCAAACAGTTCTTGATAACCAAATGTGAATGAATACTATATTTATCTTGTAGATTCTTCCTTTATCTTAAATAGAGTGTTTTACCATATTAATTGCAAATCAGTAATAAGCATTGCAACTTTTGTGGTTGCCCACAATTTAAGGAATACATACAGTACTGAATTTGTCTTGCTTATTCATTTATTGTGAATAAATTGTTTTCCTTTAATACCAGCAAAGAATTAATGATTTTGTATGCTATTATGGTAGCATAAATAATTCTGGTTAGCTGTGACTAACCAATATATTTTCATCCTGTAGAATAATATTGGAAACTCATTATTTGTGTGCTCATGCTTTCAGTTTCCCATGATTAACAGTGTGTCTTTCTGTTTCTGCACTTACAGCGTCCTCTATTCTACTCTGCCTGTGTGACAGAGGTAATCGTTGAGTTGAGGTCAAAGTCTTGGCATACGTTTGTGGTGCCAGGAAACGAAATCGTGCTCACCACCTCCGGGATTCGAGGCAGCATTTCATAAAATTTAATTAGAAAATTTAAGTCAATTCTTTTAATGTCGTTGCATTTCCAAAATTAAAAGAAAGTTGAATTCTGAGTTTCATTTAACCAAGTAGTGGTATAACGGGTGGGGTGTTCAAGTACAAATATCTGTCCTGGTTGTTTGTGAGTTCTTAACAGAGCTCAGTACTTTGAGTCCCCTTAGTAAAACAGATTCTTAACAACACTCTCTATTCCCCCAACAAGATTGGCGCCTGAACAGGGACCCGAACAGACAGACTGATTCTGATAAATTTATTTTTATTTTGCTTTTTAACATTGCACATGAAACCCGATTACCATTGGCTCGATTATTGAAATGAATGAATCATAGGCTGCACATGAAAATTTTATCGCTAGAGACATTGTGGATCAGAAATTTTTTATTTTCAAGATTAATTACGGTAACTAATATTTTCTTGTTTCCTATGTGGTAAACAAACTTTCAGGAAATCTACATGAGATTATGTGGAAACAGACTTAAGAAATCTTGCATGACGAGAAGACGTTTTATCTAAAATTTCATTTATTTGCGTGATAAGATTGAGTTTTAGAGCATTCGTGTTTTATATATCCGTTAAAGGGTGATACTTGTTAAGAATTGTTTATATTTCTTTGGGATTTAGGAATTGGGAGTAAGCATATTAAGTATTCTGCTTACAATTGTGTTTTATATTCAAGCATTGACTGCTCATAGATTGGGAAGAAAAACTTTGGTGTCATATATCGAGCCTAGGCTAAGCCTTTCATGTGTCTGAGTTGTCACTCAAAAGTAAATTTTCTCCTTACTAGTAGACATGTGTAATCTGGCTGCCTAGTAAGCCGTTAGCTTATCTTATGTGTATTTTGCATAGGATCTGTGCCCTTTTGGCAACACTCCAGAATTTTGCTTACGACATTTTATTTGTGGGTACTGCCATATACGCGCTCATACGCAGGCACGGCCGCTATTCTGTACTTGATTGTATTCTCTGGCACTGGGTGCTAGCCGGTAAAATTCGTTGTTGCTTATTCCTTTCATTTGCACCATAACCGCAGGTACTGCCACGTATTGCTGTTAAGCAGGCACGACTGCCATCCTGTATTACCAGTGTTTCATGCACTGTTTTGCAACATTTTGCTGCTGTTGCACTTGATTGTGTTGCTCATTCCTTTCATTTGCACCATAACCGCAGGTACTGCCACGTATTGCTGTTAAGCAGGCACGACTGCCATTCTGTATTACCAGTGTTTCATGCACTGTTTTGCAACATTTTGCTGCTGTTGCACTTGATTGTATTTTGAGTCGCTTTTATGGTGAGGTTTTGAGATCACTTTTACATTTAAGTTTGAACTGTGGTGTTGAATTTTTTGTTTTTTCTCTCCTCGGTGTTGTGTGGTTCTTTCATTTTTTCTACTATTGTAGAGATATGTTTTTTTATGGTTGGTTTTGGCACTTCATCATTGACTGTTTAGGAAACCACCATGGAAACCAGCCAGTCACAGAAAACAAACATGGAAACCATCGAAACATTTGATGAGGAGCGTTACCTGGGCATAATAATTGCTAGGGGTGAGAGATACGGTCTTTCCCCAGGGCAGAAGCTCTTCGAATGGGCTCATGAGAAAGTGGTTGAACGCCGAGATAAGCTGGAGAAGAGAGCAAGTGATGAGGCACAAGCACAACGTGAACATGAGCTTGCGCTTGCTTGGCTTCGAGCGGGATTCCCAGACAGTGGTCCTTCAACTGGAAATGGAGACCAGCCTCGTGAGAAGCCCTCCCCAATACAGAAATATGAAGATGACGGCAGGCAACCGCTTGATACTTACATCCGCTCTTTCGAAAGTTTTGCGGCAGTTAGCAATGGCACAGAGGCTGAGAAGAGTCATTGGCTGCTCACCTCCATGCCACCCCATCTGCTCGCCCTAGTCAATGAACTCAACCAAATGCAACTGAGGGACTATGAGAAAGTTAAAAGCACACTCCTGGCCTCACAGAACCTTTCACCAGCTGAGTGTCGTGCTAGGTATATTTCTGCTTTCCCATTGAAGGAGGAGAACTGTAGTACCTTTGGCAAATGCAAGGCTCGCCTCTTTAATGATTGGTTACGAGTTGCAAAGTGTCCTCGTGAGAAGTTGTACTTGTTCTTGATGTTTGATGCAATTGCCAATGAACTTCCTCCAGGTGTTGTTGCATATGTAAGGACTCAGCTTAAGGATGAGATCAACTACAAGAAAAGTTTAGCCGCTGTGGACGAGTACCTCCAGCACAAGCAGCCTGGAGTACGTCTCTGTGATGTTATGAGGGCAAGAAGGGCCAATTCCAAGGTTCGTCCTCAGAGTTGTATCTCCTCCGCAGCAAGCCATGATTCTCACCGGAAAGGAGATTATAGGAACGGGAAGCACAAGGGCCCCTCACAGAACTCACATCGTCCAGCACATCCTCCTCACACTCCAAAGCCTTATTACAGCCATACACCCACACTCAAGAAGGATGACTCAGTAAGACCTAAGCCTCAGCAGTTCAGAGGCAAGGGCCATTACTCTGCTCCACCTTCCCAGGGTTTTCAGCCAAACTCTAAGAGCCACCACACTCCCTCTCACAGCAGTGGCCCACATAGCTGTCTGGCCACTCACTCTGCCCATGTTGTGGAAACAAGGCCAGAAAGGGCCACCAAAGATAACGCCGAGGAACCACCACATAAACTTGCCAATGTGGCATTCATCGAACATGATAATCTGGAAATGATCCCAAAATGCCTAGAAACCATAAATGGTGTGGAAGCTGAGATAGCCCTTGACACAGGGGCCAATGGCATACTTGTTGACGAGTAGTACAGTGGTAACGCGCTGGCTTCGCATTCACGAGGTCGAAAGATCGGTTCCCGTCCAAGACCGAGAGTTTAAGCTGTTTACTGGCCGGAACTGCTGTGGTTGGACACCACAGTGGGGGGTTGGGGCTTGCCCTGGCTGACGAATACCCATTGTATTGAAATGGAAATAAAGTTTAAAATATTCGTCAGGGATGAAGATTTTACCGGCAAAGTCGTTCGTGTGGGGGTTGCTGATGGAACACCCCAAATACGACGTTGCTGTGTCATTAACCTGGATTGCAAATACTACATGGGAAAAGCCCCATCTGTGGCAATGATTGGGCTAATGTACACTGTCTTGCTGGGTCGTGCACTGAACCTAGTTCCTATTTTCCAGGCCGACCTCTGCCATAAGGACATTTCTCATTATAACTTCCCTCGGGGAAGTCACATGAAGCCATTTCAACAGCAACTCCTGGCCTCGATGCCAAGAATTTGGACGATTCTCCGACTGACTCCATTGAGTCTGCTGCAGTTAGTACGCGTAATGTGGAATGCGGAGAGTTTCCCCCTCCTTTACCAGATGATGCACCTCTAGAGCCATTGAAGTCCCATCCAGACTTTGCCAAATTGCAGCAAGATTGCCCCAGCCTCAAACGCTGAATGCAGCAGGCCACCGAGGGAAGGACCTTCACGGTGAGAGGAGGAGGCCAGATCACTTACGCCCTTGAAGATGGAGTACTTCGTAGGCATGTGACTAAAGATGGTCACACCTTTAAACAGTTGGTGGTGCCCGCTTCGTTGCACTGCCAGGGTATGTATGTGGCACACCATTTACCTCTGAGTGGACACAGAGGCAAAGCAAAACCTCGGCACGTCCTTCAGAAGGCTTTTGCATGGCCAAACATGTACACCGAGGTAGGCAGATATGTGGGCTTCTGTCCTGTCTGTCAATCCACCTCTACGGCACCGGTACCGAAAGTTCCCATGGGGATAACTAAGCTCTCAATGGAGCCATTTTCCAAGATCGCTATTGACATATTAGGTCCTATTAATCCAGCTTCGTCCACGGAGAAACAGTTCCTCCTAGTATACGTCGACCTGGCAACAAGGTACCCAGATGCAGTGCCTCTGTCTTCTATCACGACTGAAGCAGTCGCTCATGCCCTATTTGAAATCTGCTCCAGGGTTGGCTTTCCTGAGCATGTCACTTCTGACAATCGAAGTCAGTTTACAAGTAGGCACTTTGAGGCTTTCTGTAACCTTTTAGAAATGAAGCACATTCGTACGAGTGTCTATCATGCCCAATCACAGGGAGCATGCGAACGCTATAACGGGACATTGAAGTGATGTTTGCGCAAGCTAGTGATAGATATACCTAGGCAGTGGGACAAGTACGTCCCTGCTGCACTTTTCTCCTTCAGAGACACGCCCCACGGCACTACTGGATACTCGCCTTTTGAGCTGATTTATGGTCATAAGGTCAGAGGCCCAGTGGAATTCTTGGCAGAATGTTGGGATTCACCTACCATCGAAGATGACAATAGGGACGTCCACGAATATATTTTGAAGTTTTCGTCCCACCTCAAAAAGGCTTGGAAAACTGCACAATTAGCCATTAAGGGTCACCAGCAGACTGCCAAGCTCCTCTTTGACAAGCGTGCCCGGCGTTGTGCCCTGACACCCGGAGATCGAGCTCTGTTACTTCTTCCAACAGATACCCGCAAGCTAATGCTACGCTGGAAAGGACCGTACACTGTGGTACACCAGGTGACCCCTGACAATTATGTGCTAAATTTTGATGGCAATAACCGGAAATACCACATTAACCAGATGAAGCTTTATTGTGAGGACCCAGAGGCCCACAGGGATCCTGCGCTGGCACTCTCAGCAACCCCTATTGATGCCCTCAGCATCAACAGAACCTCCGAGGCTGCAGCAACACAGGTGCTCCATTATAGCCACCCCTTACCTCCTATATTGGAATACTCCACCCTTGCAGTGGAGACAGACTTACGGGAGTGGAGTTTTTCAGAAGAAGCCCCTCTGGCAGCAGCCACCGCCCTCGCAATTGAGGACATAAGCTTAGCTTTTGATGATGGTAAGGATCCTGCCATTCCCACACACTGAAAGGAAAGTGTGAGTAATTGCATTATTAACTCCAGACTGAAACTGAGTCAACGGGAACAGCTAAACAGGCTATTAGAGGACTATGAGAACATCTTCAACGACATCCCAGGCATGACCGCTACCCTTGAGCATCATGTCAGATTGACTGACCCAGAGCCATTTCAGCATTCCTATGGTCTTCTCCACCAGCTGTCCGTACGGCTGAAGGAAGATCTTGACACTTAGGTCCGCCTCGGAATAGCTGAAAAGAGCATTTTGCCTTGGTGTTCGCCGTTACTGGCAGTGCGTAAGCGAGATGGCAGTCACAGGTTCTGCCTTGACTGTCGTAAGCTTAACTCCCGTACTATCTTTGATGGAGAGCCCATTGCTGATGCCGAGCATATTTTCTCATTGCTCTCCCGAGCCCGGTACCTGTCCAAGTTGGATCTGGCCAGTGGATTTTGGCAAGTCCCGCTGAGCGAGACTACCAAGCCTCTAACAGCCTTTTCCACAAGATATGGTCTATACCAGTTCAGGGTCATGCCTTTTGGTATGGTAAATGCCCCTGGCTGCTTCAGCACTCTCATGAGGATAGTACTACAGGATCTCGACAATGTTTCTTGCTTTATAGACGACATCCTGGTGCATTCTCAGGATTGGTCATCACACCTCGAGACTCTCCGCAGAGTTCTCACTCGTCTGAACCAGCATGGACTTCATTTAAAGCCTTCCAAATGTGAGATTGGTTTCACACAATTGCAGTATCTCGGCCACATGGTTGGAGAAGGAGTTATGTCCCTTTTACATGACAGGGTACAAGCTATTAAGGATATGGAGAAACCTGCTACTGTCACTCAACTGAGATCATTCCTGGGTAGTGTCTGCTACTACCAACGGTTCATTCCACACTTTAATACTATCGCTGCCCAATTGCAGCAAATGACCTCCTCAAAGCAAGGTAAAACCTCCCCTGTCCAATGGACAGATGAAGTGGAGAGAGCATTTTTCAAGCTCCGAGAAGCATTGGCGGGTGAGCCAGTATTACAACTGGTAAACCCTGATTTTCCATTTATCTTGCAGACCGACACCTTAGACGAAGGCCTGGGTGCCGTGCTCTTGCAAGCCCGATCTGACAACTCAGCAGAAGTAGCTCCAGTGCGATATGCAAGCCGGAGGCTTCGCCCTGCAGAGCGAAAGTACTCCACTGTGGAGAAGGAAGCTCTAGCTGCATATTGGGCCTTAAAGAAATTTGAAGTCCATCTGTATGGCCAACATTTTACACTGAGAACCGACCACCGACCTCTCCTGTATTTACAGACTGCAGACAAGCTAAACCCTCGCCTGAAAAGGTGGGCACTTTACCTGAATCTTTTCAAATTCACTGCCCAACATGTTCATGGCAAGGACAATGACCTTGCTGATCTACTAAGTCGACGGTCGCTACCCTCAAATGAGGAAGCTGGTGCTATTAGCCTCAATATGACTATTCAGTAAAGATTACTTCTGATGTGTTGTTTATTTTTTATGTTTATCTTTTTTGTCTTTAATACTGTACTGTACTTGTTTATTTTAGCATACAAACGTTATTCCTAATGGAAGACGAAAAAGATGAAGAATATTTCTTTGAGCGTAGTTTTATATTTCCCTTTGTGGGACTCTGAAAGCCAGAACATGGCGGAAACTGTTATGATATAAGTGATCTAATCCTTTATTTATAATAAGGTTATTCCCTTTATCGCACCTCTTTTGTTTTCATTGTACTTATACCCGTTATTGGTTTTCTAATGTTTATATTGATTGAGCCGACCGGCACCCATCTTGCAACAATAAACTGGAAGCCATGATTTATGCTTATTATTAGTACAAACCTTAACATTTGGCGACGAGTGAACCCGCCGTGGGTATGGAAACCTCTCAAGTTTGGTTATATTACTGGCTTAAATAGATTCGCCTTGCAAGATTTCTGGTAGGTGCCAAATGTTTTGTTTGCCGACGCCGGGATTAGGCTACCATGGTTATGCCTAATTGGATCCTGGATTGATGCTGCATGATTCACCTCGACTAGGCTAGAGTTGGATTTAAGCCTAGGTACCCTGTATGATGTTGCTGCAGTTTTGGGCGCATGTTTCTTCAAGCCTAGCATACGTTTTTGCTACCCTAGCATTTGGGTGCTACTTTAGCCTAAGTGTTTGTGGATACTGGTAATATTACAGAATAGGTCCGCAATGTCGTCGTCATTGAATCAGATTAGAATTGATTGTTTTAATCCATCAAAAATTTCCTTGGAATTATGGCTAAGCCTATTAGAGGCACATTTTAGTCATTTAAATGTCACTGAGGCTGACGAGAAAAAAAATCTCCTGCTTGTGTCATTGGGTACTGATGTTTTTAGTGTTTTAGGCAATCTTTGTGCTCCTGATTTGCCCCACACAAAGTCTTATGCAGACTTGGTTCAGTTACTGAAAGGTCATTTTATTGTTAAGCCTTCTTATCACAGAAGTTTGCTAGCCTTCCAGCAAAGAAAAAAAAGGAAGGATGAGAGTGTAAAAGAATTGTATGCTGATTTAAAGGCTCTAGCAAAGCATTGTAATTTTGGCAACCAATTTGATGGTAGAGTAAGAGATCAGTTATTTATGGCTGTAGATGCTGAAGTTTATTTTTCAAATTTAGTGGCTCTCAACATAGATCTCCAAGCAATGACCTCCCAGGCTATTTTGGAGAGAAATTTGAACATGGAAAAAGCATTTGTAAGTGAGAAAGATGAGGTTCAGTCACAGGTTCAGGTTATAAGAAGAAAAAATGTAGGTTTATCTTGTCAACATTGTGGTTTCTCTCATGGCAGCTTTTATTGTAGAGTTAAGCATTTATCATGTAATCATTGTCATAAAAAGGGTCATTTACAGAAGGTTTGTAACGAAGCCAAAAGAGAGAGTGGTTATAGTACAGCTAAAGGTTCAAATAAACCAAGCAAGAAAGATTTTAGTAGTAAACCTAAGTTTAATAGTAGGAAAACTGTAAAGATTGTGGATGATCAAGATGTATCATTTAGTGACAATGATGATGAGGATGATAAAGTGTTAACTGTCAGAGATAAAACCTATGCTGTTCATGCTGAAAAATTTTTTCTGTTAATAAGATGCAAGTTCCTTTTGAGGTTGATAGTGGTGCTACTGTTTCAACTTTGAATAAAGATTGGGTTGAGAAGTTGAATTTAATAGTTGAACAATGTAAGAAACCCTTACAGGCTTATGATGATTTTAATATAAAGGTTTTGGGAAAAGTGATTGCTCCTGTTGTGTATAATGGATATAATGTATCACAAGTCTTTTATGTTGTTGGTTCAAAGAATACAAATTTATGTGGTAAAAATCTAATGAAACAAGTTGGTACTTATTTGGCAGGATTAGATGAAAGTGCCAAGGTTAACAATGTTCATAATGTAAGTGTTGAACAAGTGTTTGAAGATTATAATGTTGATGTAAGCAAACCTATTTCTAGCATTGTAGCTAAAATTCATTTAAAGAGTGATGCTATTCCAAAGTTTGTAAAAGCACGTACTGTTCCATTTTACCATAAAGAGATGGTTGAAGTGGCCATTGATAAACTTGTAAGTGAAAATATTATAGAATCTGTTTCTCATAGTGAATGGGCTGCGCCTATTGTACCTGTGCTAAAAGAGAACAAGAAAGAAATTCGCATATGTGCATATTTTAAGCATTTGAATAAGCAAATACAATGTGATATATACCCCTTGCCTAAGATTGATGAGCTTTTGTGCAGTGTTGGTAAAGGCAACTTTTTTTCTAAGATTGATTTGAAGAATGCATATTTGCAAATACCTGTTGAAGAACAAAGTCAAGAGTTTTTAGTTATTAATACACACAAAGGAATGTATAAATACAAGAGGTTGCCATTTGGCTTGTCCTCTTCTCCTGTTATTTTTCAAAGATTTATTTCACAGATCTTATGTAATATTGATGGTGTTGCTGCATATATGGATGATATAGTTGTCAGTGGCGAAACTAAAGATGAGCATGATGAGAGACTCAAGAAAGTTTTAAATGTGTTGCAATCTCATAATGTACAGATAAATAAGAGTAAAACAGTTTTAAATATGGAATGTATTGAATATTTAGGTTACTGTATATCAAGTGAGGAATAAAACCATCCCCAAAGAAGGTTAAAGCAAATTTGGATGCTCCTTGTCCTACCTCAGTAGCAGAGGTCCACTCATTTTTAGGGATGATTACATTTTACTGTAGATTTATTAAGAATTTTTCAACTATATCAGCTCCATTGTATGATTTTTTGAAAAAAGGTGCCAAGTTTAAATGGACAAAGATTGAACAGAATGCATTTAAATGTCTTAAGCAAGATTTTGTAGACTCTAAAGTGTTAGTAAATTTTGATGGGTCATATCCCTTGATTGTAGAAGTTGATGCTTCACCTGTTGGTGTAGGATGTGTGTTATTGCAAAGGTCGATGGAGTAGAAAGACCTATTTATTTTGCAAGTAAGAAATTGAGTAGTGCTGAGATGAAATATTCATAGTTGGATAAAGAAGGATTGTCTTTGATTTTCGCTGTCAAAAGATTTAGATATTTTCTTTTGGGTAGAAAATTTTTGGCCAGAACGGACCATAAACCACTTTTAGGATTGTTTGGTAAAGATGAGCCAATTCCTCAGAATGCCAATTTTAGGATACAAAGATGGGCTTTGTTACTTTCTCAATATGACTTTGATCTAGTGCATAAATG
>JAXCGZ010012503.1:20000-22500 GCA_037179515.1 Halocaridina rubra | reverse complement strand
CAAACAGTCAGAAAAAAAAATAATTTATACAACTTGCTCTTTTGTGGTCCTAATCGGTTAATATTTTTCTAATATGAGGCCGAGAGTAAATGTCACTTCCAGTGACGTCAGATGCCATACTCACCTGAGCAAGTTATAATTGAACACCTGGAGAGAGGTATTAAAGCCCCATCTCTGCCGAATGAGTCCTCACTCCTGTTTTGGCTACTGTAGAGAACAGCACATTCGGCTTCTTCTTGCTCTTAGCTTTTCGAATCAGAAAAAAATCCAATCGCAAGTATATATTTCTATTCTGTTTAGATGTATTTCTGATTAATTTCGGAGACTGCTGAAGAGACAAAAACTTTCCTTTTATATGGTGTTAGCACTGGTAGAGATGCTAGTACAGCTCTCTTATTTCTTTGGTCTTATTCTTGATTAACTTTGAAAACTGTTAAGGTGACAAAAACTTCCCTTTTAATTAGTGTTAGCAGAGGAGCAAACGTAGTATACATATATTTTTTTTTTTTTTTATTAATTTTGGAAAGTTCTAATGGCGAAAAACTTCTCTTTTTTGGTTTGGAAATCAATCCAACAATTACCACATCGAAACAGAAATCAATATCTCCCATTTTTTACTCTTTTTAATGCTGTCATTTTAATCTTATCGAGATGTATTCGTTATGTGATATTGTAATATTTGGCCTCTTTAAACAGTATTTCTGCAGTATATGTCTGAAATTTCCTTTAGAAGGTGCCCTTTAGAACAATATTCCTTTTGTCTGATTTGGTGAGACGTTTCTGGCAATATATGAACTTTAACCTCATCGCGTATCAAACATGTTTAAAACAGAAATATTTACGATTGAGCAGATGGCCTATTGAGAAGACTGCAAAAAGCTCGGTTTTCAAATATTTCAAATGTTCCTGGGTTTTAGTGTTATAAAAATCTCCCTTTATGATATATATAAAAATGAGGATTATTGTATAATTTAATACGTGTTTTGAGTACAACAAATATTTATGTTTAAAAAATACGACTTTTTTTTAATATTCATATGCCATATATCCTATCTGTTACTTAATAAACACAAAATGAAGGTTCAGAATGCCACAGATATTAGTTTAAAATAATTTTGCATGATAACTTTAAACCATACACATGTTAAGAGAAGCAAGACTGAGAAGCTTTGTGCACGTGTTGAGAAGGGATGAATGGTACTTCTAGAGAAGAATGCTAAGGATCGAGGTACTAAGCAGGAGGGGACGAGGTAGGCCATAGAGAAGGTTTATGGATGTAGTGATGGAGGACAAGAGAGTGTGTGGTGTGATGGAGAAGAGCGCAGGAGGTAGTGCGATATGGAGATGACTGATCCTCTGTGGTGCCCCTGATAGGAAAGACCGAAGATTTATTGAATATAAAGAGGTTTCTGGCAAATTCTATTCGTTACAAATCTGTCATATAATTATTTGTGGTTGTTTATTTATCAGCGAAATTAATAACCCACAATCAATTCATCTTTGTTTACAGGCTCTTTTAGAGGACTCCTCCAGCAATGAATCTCCTTATTTCGAGTCTTCGTCTTATAGCATCCCTAATGCTATTTCATGACGTCATAGCTTCTCACTACAGGGGTGGCATCATAATGCTAAGACCAACTGACCCACAGCTGAGTCCTACAGAGGTAAATATCGAAAGAAACTTCTACTTCTTCCAGACCTCTCTATGTAGTCTTTCTCTCTTCACCTCTCATGCTCCTCAACTCTACAAGAAAGATAATACTGAATTTTTTCTGATTGTAAAGAAGCAATAAATGACATCTACTCATAGGAAATGTTATAATCCTTTTGATTTATCGTTATCGTTACCGTAATCACTGTCGTTATCGTTATCACTATAGTTATCACTATTGCTATAGTTATTATTAATGATATTCTTACTGCTGCTTTAACATTAATATTATTATTATTATTATTATTATTATTATTATTATTATTATTATTATTATTATTATTATTATTATTATCATTATTATTATTATTATTATTATTATTATTATTATCATTATTATTATTATTATTATTATTATTATTATTATTATTATTATTATTATTATTATTATTATTATTAATATTATCATTATTATTATTATTATTATTATTATTATTATTATTATTATTATTATTATTATTTTTATCATTATTATTATTAGTAGTAGTAGTAGTAGTAGTAGTAGAAGTAGTAGTAGTAGTAGTAGTAATAGTAGTAGCATTATTATTATTATTATTATTATTATTATTATTATTATTATTATTATTATTATTATTATTATTATTATTATTATTATTATTATTTGCTTTGACTCAGCCATCATGTTATTAAGAGGGAACATGGCACTTGTAGATTTTTCGGGAGATTTTTTCCTAAGCCTAGAATTAAAGTAAATGCCTAATCGAATCGAAATTTATACCAACGAAATATCGAAGGTTCAAGTTTTGATCATATTTCCTTGATAGTCAA
>JAXCGZ010012503.1:0-15000 GCA_037179515.1 Halocaridina rubra | reverse complement strand
ATATATATATATATATATATATATATATATATATATATATATATATATATATATATATATATATATATATATATATATATATATATATATATATATATATATATATATATATATATATATACATATACATATACATATACATATATATATATATATATATATATATATATATATATATATATATATATATATATATATATATATATATATAAATATATATATATACATATATATATATATATATATATATATATATATATATATATATATATATATATATATATATATATATATATATATATATATATATATATATACATGCCTCATCACCCTTTTAAGAGGGGTGGCCGAGGCAATAAATGTGCATTCACCACGATCCACACACACCTCAACCACTCCTCTCAGCTCCTTGAGGATAAAGGGTTGCCACGTCTCCCTCCCTTTCGCCCTGCTTGGTTCACCCACAAAGTAGGCGGGCAAGGATATTCCACAATGAGACCTCACAGCCGCAGCTGGTTTACCCCCAGCGCTTCATCACATGGCAACTCCCCTCACAACCGTCCACCAAAGTTCACTGAGTTAGCAGGTGCGAGAGATCACTTTGGGCCGCGTCATATATGTACAATCTTCGTCCACTCATTCCTATCTCTTACACACACTCCTCTCTGTTCCACTGACATTCCACGTGCATTTAGTGCTCTTTTCACGCAATCCATCCATCTAATTCTAGGTCTCCCTCTTGACCTAACTACAATCACTTCTGCCCCCCACACTCTCATCACTATTGTTTCATTACTCATGCTATCCATGTCTCCAAACCATCTCAATACTCTCTGATCTAACCTATCCGACAGTTTCATTCTAACACCCGTTCTCTGCCTGATATCCTCATTTCTTAATCTATCTATTCTAGATACACTAATTATACCTCTCTAACACCTCATCTCCCTTACATTACACTTCTTTCTATCATCCTCTCTTGCATTCCATGCCTCTGCTCCATACAATGCTGTCGGCACAATCAAACCTTCATATAACCTTCTCTTTGCATTCAGTTCAAAATATCTCATATGCATTACATTTTTAACGCACCTAGACATTTTCTTGTTTCCTTCACTCTGTGATTTACCTCTACATCAGCATGTCCACTCCTTGATACATGCGACCCCGGATACTTAAAACTCTCAAATTCTTCAAGCAACTCTCCATTCACTCCTACATTCAATCTGCCAACATTAACACTCCTCGTGCATCTCATGACTTTACTTACAGCAATATTTACCCCCAGTTTCCTTCTTTCACACACTAATAAACTCAGTCACTAAATGATTCAATTCATTTTCAGTATCAACCACCAGTACAGTATCATCCGCAAATAGCAACTGACTCAACTTCCACAACCTTCCATCCTCATCCACTAGTTCCAAGCCTTTGTCTAATACTCTTTCCTTTACTTCCCTTACCACTCCATCCATGTACACATTAAGCAACCATGGAGACATTACACAACCTTGACGTAACCCAACATTCACCTCAAACCAATCACTCATACCATTCCCAACTCTCATGCATGCTCTACTATTCATGTAAAAACTCTACACCACATTCAACAAACTTCCACTTATTCCATACAGTCGCAACACCCTCCATAACCCCTCTCTATATACCCTGTCATATGCCTTCTCTAAATCCATAAAAACCAAAGAGTGTCCCTACCTTTCTCCAAGAACTTCTCACACACTGTCTTACCGCGAACACCTGATGCACACATCCTCTTCCTCTCCTGAACCCACACTGTTCGTCCCCAATCAATCTCACAGTACCTTTCCTAATTACTTTGATTAACACTCATCCATATACCTTACCAACTACACTCAACAAACTAATTCCCCTACAACTACTACACTCATACTTATCCCCCTTCCCTATGTAAAGTGGAACTACATATGCACTCCTCCAATTAACTGGGACTCTCCCTTTCCTGTCCTGAAACATACATTCAACAACCTAACCATCCATTTTACTAATGCTTCCCCACCTTTTTACAAGCATTCAGCATGACACCCATCTATCCCTGCTGCTTTACCTGCTTTTGTTGCTCTCAATGCCAAATGTACCTCCTCTTTTCTTATATCTCTATCATTCTTATCTCCTAACATTGGCATTCTCCATTTGTTTCTTACGGCCACAATCTCTGCCTCTCTATCATCTTCCTCATTCAGCAGGTTCTTGAAATATTTCAGCCATCTCTCTCTCACCTTTATTACATCCATTAGGTAATTGCCCATGTGTTCCTTTCACTCTCTCCTCCCTACCACATTCACCTTTCCTCGTTCTTTTCACCTCCTTCCAAAACATCTTTTTATTCCTTCAAAATTCTCAGACAAGCATCTGCCCCACCTAACATCCGCTTTTCTCTTTGCCTCCCTCACCACGTGCTTTGCTAACATCCTCTTTGCCCAACACCTTTCATATATCTCTGCATTACCTACCTGCAACCATACCTGACATGATGAAGCAGTAGGGAGTGAACCAGCTTTGGCCCACTTACCTTGTGGGTAACCCAAGCAGGGTGGTAAGGGGGGGGGGAAATGTGGCAACCCTTTATCTCCAAGGAGCTAAGAGGAGTAGTTGAGGTATGTGTGGATTGTGGTGAATGCGTATTTCTTGGCTCAGCCACCCCCCTAACAAGGGGGAATGGGGCCGTGTATATGTATGTATGTACATACAGTATTCTGTTTGCATACTTGAGGATGATGGTAGTGCAGTGGTGAGCATATTCAACTCAGTAAGTAACAGTATCCAAGTGCAGGCTCTTATTAGGGGAGTAATATAAGTCCTACAGCTATTATGGCAGATTAAATTCTATCAGTAACAAGATGTATGAAAATTGAATGTTGTGACCCATATTATGTGTCACATTATGGGAGTGGACACAGGTTGAAGGTGGGAAATTGAGGCTGGATGCCTTTTCTAACGCTCACCACAAGGCATTAGAAAAGGCATCCAGCCATAATTCCCCACCTCCAACCTGTGTCCACTCAAATAATGAGGATTATTAGTGATGCATAATATGGGTCACAACTTTCAATTTTCATACGTCTTGTTACTGATAGAATTTAGTCTGCCATAATACCTGTAGAATTGATATTACTGCCCTAATCAGAACCCGCACTGTGATATTGTAGCACCATTAATGCTACTAATCTGATTGTATGTACATAACCTCCTGGGCTGACAAGAGCTACCACATTAGGGATGATATTCCCCACTGTACGTAATCCCTGAAAAGTTTTGCTTATAATAAAATAATTTTATTCTCCTTTTTGTAAGCCATCCACCAGTGTTCTCTTCAATGTTTTTATTATTTGCTGTTTTGTGTCTTTATTAATCCCCATTATGGGAGTGGACATAGACAGGTTGGTGCTTGAGAAATAAGGTTGAATGACTTCCTAAGGCCCCACATTGTTCTCAGTCACGGGTCTGTAAATTTCGAATTCAAATGCTCTAGCCACTGCCCCAGTGCAGTCCCTGATCTGCTATGCTGTGTATGAGCTGATTTATCCCAGAAATTGTTGCTTGATGTCTTTTAGTACTGGGTAGCCTTACTAGAAATCCAAGATCAAGCCAGCCTGATTATTCAAGAAGGAATACACGTTTGCTTGTCTTGAATGTAACATATTAATATCTATAATCATCTTGCCACTGCCTGTTCAGCTGAAACTTGAAGTACATCAATATTCATACAAGTAGTTCTTCTCTGGTAAAAAAAATCTATGGAATCTAAATTTTATTTTTTTATTTTTCTCTTCTCTCTTTTCTTTTCTTCACAAAGTAGCTTATCATTCTGGAGCCATCTGTCTTAAAGTTTTGGCTCTTTCTAGCTGAGCTTGTTTCTTGGCTTAAGCTAGTAATAATAATAATAATAATTGTAATACAGACACTCCCCAACTTATGAACGACTTAGGTTCCCGAAGTCCGTTCGTAAGAAGAATTGTTTGTAAGTTGTGTTTAGGTAAAAAAAAGTATTGTACAGCACGTACATATACAGTACTGTACGGTACTTAGTTTAAAGACACTTTACTACTGCATAAAATGTAAAGTATACAGTATTAATGAATTTATGTGCAGCAGTTATAATGTAATAATGCATTACAGTAAATAATAGGTAGGTTTATTGTTCATATCTGTGAATGTTCATAACTTGGTTGTTCGTAAGTAGGGGACCTTCTGTACTAATACTACTAATAATAATAAACATGATACAAAAATAAAATATTACCCATATGTTATAGGTAATATTGATTAATTCTGATATATAAACATTTTCAGACGATGGCCGAACTCGCCCCATTCCAAAGGTGCGAAAAATCAGGCAAGGCAAGAAGACGCAGATTATCCGCAAAGAACCTCTTCCTACACCCGATGAGTTCAGTTGCTTGATAAGGGCCAAAAGCAAGTCTAAAAAGATCAGCACAGTCATCTCTGCTGAAGATGCTATCAGATTCCAACTCCAATTCTGTCAGTTCCTTAGGTCTAACATGGATGGTTTGAAGAAGGAAAAGAAAACGAAGAAGAAATCCAAGAAAGCAACTCAATAAGTGCCCAGAACGTGATGTTTTTATATTCGTATTTTGTCATAATGATAAGGCTTCACAACAGTTAATTATGAAAGGAAAGAAAGCCACTAATGCTATGAGATTGGGTTGGTCTTGGGAGGCTTCCTCTGGTTGTCAAATATATCTCTTAAGGGCTATTAACAAAGGTTATTTCGCAGGCTATGATGGTATAATACTGTATGTCACTGTAATTCAGTTGTTTTGAGTTATATATTTTTTGGAATAGCTTTCTTTAATGTAAAATTATTAAAGCTCAGTAGGATTCAATTTGCTTATCACACCTACTGAGCCATTATAACTTGACAACACAGAAAACTATTCTAAAAATTGCATAACACTTCCGAGTTATCTTAAATTTAGACCTATAAATTATTATTATTATTTTTTTAAAGGAATTAGGCTTCTAAGAACTTTTTTGGAAATTGTATTATGTTAGAGGGTATTTTTCTTAATTTTTGATGAGGTTTAATGTCATTTTTTTAAAATATTTCGTTGTTTGTTAATAATTTGAAATGCTCATTCATGCATAATGACTGCATTATTAATATTTTTTATATAATATGATGCCATACCCTTCTGGAGCCAGCAGGGTGACGTTAGCTGAATAAAAAAGGGAAGATAACAGGGCTCTGTTGTAATCGTCCATACTCACCTCTTCCATAAGCTGTTCAACTGCAAGAGAAAATTTCAAGTAGACTGGGATTGTTATCTCTTTACTCCTCTCCATTTCAGTATTTTCTTATATCATTAGAAAATATACATCAGGTATTCTTTCTACCAGTCATAATCTGGAGATATTTTATATATTCCCCTTAAGAGTGTACGAAAGTTTGTATTTGAGAAACGTGTGTAAATGCTAACGAGTTATCATGCAACTGGGAGAGCCAAAGGTACCTTCAGTCTAATTAGTCCAGAAAAACTAACAGGTTCCCCGATCTTATATAAAGACACACTGTAGGTTTACATAGTGAAAACGGGAAGGCCCGTATACACTGCAATTTGAAAAACTGAAAGCAAATCGGAAACTCGGAAAATTTTTATGCTTTCATGTATGTCGAGACTGAAACTTCCTAAGATTATATTAATTTTTGCTTATCTGTGCCTTCATACCACATTTCAACTTGAAAATAAATACATATTTATTTAAATATACTGTCATAGGGGCCAGTGTTATAGTAGTGGTTGGAATACTTGACTTAGGAAGTTACAGACCCATGATTGAGCCCATTGTGGGGCAGTAAGAAGGACATCCAGCCTTAATTCTCCTGCTCCCATTTGTGTGTTCACCCCAATAATAGGGATTTATAGTAACAAAACTAAAATGAAAAAACTTAAAATTTCAGTTACCTACCCTATTGAGTAAATAATTACCTGTATTTACACAATGCAAAGGAAATTATGTTCCCTCATGGTCTTACAGTCACTGGATTCAGTCGCAGTCCTCTGCCATTGAATCTGTTTGATTATTGCTCCTCTTCCCAGTTTTTGCCTTTTATGTCTATTGATGTTCCTGTTGTCCTCAAGGCTTTTATTCTTTTAGCCTTGCCATTAGGGGCATCATAGCATTGGGATGCAAATAATTTTTCATCATCTGTGTATTGCGACTTTCTAGGAATGTGTGTATGTAGGATAGAATGTAAGACTTCTGTTGATTATATAGATTTTCCTACGTATGTTGCGTGCTTCCACTAGAATCATCAGAGTGGCTAATTTTTTTACTCCACATGTGTTGCCTTCTCCCGCAAGAACAATCAGGGTAGCTATTTTTTCCCCTCATATGATGCCTTCTTCCACAAGAATCATGCCTTCTCCCCCAAGAATCATGTGGCTATTTTTCCCCACATATGATGCCTTCTCTTTCGAGATGTGTTGCCTTCAACCACTACAAAAAAAAAAAAAAAAAAGATGAAATTAATCATGATGTAAATGACATTCATTTCTTCTCTCCTATATCATTTGCTCGTAGTCATGTTTTTGCACACCATATGAGTTATTATTTACAAAGCCTGATGTGTCATTGGTATATGCAATTTTTTTTTTCCTTTGGTCTTCATTATGAAAAGAATTTTCACAAATGTAATCTAAGATTTCATGAGCAAAAATTTCAAATTTCTAGCAAATATTCTCCTCTGAACGATTAATTTTATAAAATGTATTCATTAAGTTGATAAGATTTAGTAATATGCCTGTGTCTGTGATATCCTTCGACAGTCTGCTTTAAATATTGCCCGGTTGTGTATGAAACACAGCTGGGTGGCAGAGGTCTAGTTTAGTCCAAAAGACAGAACATGAGCGAGTTCCTGTCAAGATGAGAAAATTTTGTAGCTGACGAGGAGCTTAACCCATTACAAAAGACTGGAAAAACTTGTCCCATCTCTCGCATCTGTGAAATATGTTTAGACATGGTATTATTTAATATATACGTAATATAAAGAGTGGATATTCCCTTTCTTTCATATCTTGGTAATTCTGTAGGGTTATGGACATCTTGTAAATTGTCCATAAGTCATAAAACCATTTTAAGTAAACAGAGTTTCATTTTACCTATTCAGTATTTTGGATGGTTTTAGTTATGCAGGTTTCCAAATAAATTAAATTTACATACCATACTTCATAGTGATCTGAGTTTTGGCAGATATCCTGAAGCATAATGGAAGTCACGTTCTCTCATTGTCCAGGATATTTACGGGAGATAAATAAAACAATTATAAAATTGGTTCATCTTGAGTTTCCCATTTCTGGTGCCTTAGGACTAGTATGTAACAGAAATATATTTGTAAAAGAAAATTTAATTATCATGAAACCTTTCATCAGGAGTTGCCACAGCAGTCATTTGTGTCCGTATCGCCCTATACCCTGCGTTTTTCATCACACCACACGCCCTCTTGTTTTCCCTCAACGCATCCATAAACTTCCTCTTTAGCCTACCTCTCCCCCTCTCGCTTGGCACCTCCATCTTCAACATCTTCCAATATACCCCTCATCTCTCCTATGCACATGCCCAAATCATTTAAATTTTGCCTCACACCATGTCCCCAAACTATCCTACCCTCGCTGTCCCTTTAATATATAATTTTTTATCTTGTTCATCCCTGTAATGCCCAAAGAAACTAGCATCTTCAGTTCTGCCACTTCCAACCTCTGGAAAGCATGCTGCTCTCTTCAGAGATAACGAATTACATGGACTTTCTCTGTCAGGAATGGCCTGATACAATGTATTGGGAGTGAGGAGTCTTCAGCTGGACTTATGCAGACAGGAATGGCTTAGTATCAGTTACAATGAACCTGGAGTAGAGCTTTCAATCGAATTTTGATAGATTCATTTGCTTAGATTTCCAAATAATTCTGCACGTCATTTTCGGTTATGTGTAATTTAGTCTTCATGATTTGTTGTCTAAGGTATGAACATAACCTTCATTTCCTTGATGTTAAGGCATTCAGCAAGCAAATCCCAGTTGGAGAGTGGAAAACAGTAATTTTTACATTTCGTCCAAGCAGTGTATATGATTCATCATTCCTTATCCTATTTATGTTTTTCGTATACTAAACACGGTCAATATCAAATGAAAATTTTGCCTCAACGACCTGAGTTGATATGAGAAGAATTTGTCGATGCTTAAAAGCTTAGGTAGTAATTATCACTCTGGTTGATGTAACCTTCATTTGCATTTTATCTTGATTAAGCTCGTGCTATGTGTCGCTATTGGTTCATATTATGGGGGTAGACACAGACAGGCCGTGGCTCAACCGGTAGCGTCCGCGACTCTGAGGCGTCAGGTCGAGGGTTCGCGCCCCGTCACGGTCTGAGGTTCGCAAGGGCATGCACTCAGGGTAAGGATTACATCTGCCAAAACAAGTCCTTCGCAAGAAGGCAACCGTCCTAGCCCTTGGTTGAAAAGGGAGTCCGTGACGTAAAACCGGAACACAGACAATGTGGCTGGGGAATTAAGGCTGGATGTCCTTTTTATCGCTCCAAGGGAAGCCAGATCACACATGTGTCAACTCTCGAGTCTGGTATTGTAGCCACTCTGCTACTGAGGTCCCCTGCTGTTTTATCTTGCCAGGGTGAGACATCAAAGGAAATAGGAAGTGAGTATGCTATATTTCAGTTAAACTTATGGCTTAGAAAGTAGCAAGCTTAGTTTCTGAAGCAATGTGCTCAGCTTTACAAAGTCTGGTCCCTTTCTGTAAATGAATTGTAGGTTAAATTTAAAATACACAAATTTGTGTTTGGTCACAAACAAACATGAATATACATGTCCAGTTCATTTCCTAAGGCTGCTGCATTAGCGCATTGGTAAGTGACAGCTTAGCAATAGAGACCACCGCTTTGTGTCAAGAGGGGCATCCAGCTTTAATTTAACAGAAAAAAAGCTACCTGCATTTTATTTGGCTGAGGTTCAAGTTGAGAGAGAAAGGCATAGGTCTGCCAATGCTGCTTAAATATCTAACAGTTGTTTAAAAATACTAGATCCTAGGCTACACTGTAGAGTGGCTTTGATACCAGGTACAAGCCTAACACATGAGCGATCCTCATCATCAGACATGGGAATCCAGGTAATAGAGGTGTTAAAAAAAAAAAAAAAGTCAGAAAAATTACAGGAAAAAGTCTAAGCTGACCTGTGACTTTATTACCGGCCACGACACAAAGTTATATGTTAGAGTAGGTTATGTAGGCCAATTAGGAAAGGAGAGTATCACTTGAAATTGGCCTGGTTATGACCCCAAATGCTGATTTCTTGCAAGCACAGTACCTGACAAAGTTAATAGTTTATTTCTCAGACAGACTAGCTCGCCACTGACGACGACGACAAGAGATAAAGAGTTTGTACAGCTCGTCTGATGCTTGATCTTTGTGCAACACGAGAAATAGGATATTCACTTTTTCAAGGTGAATAAACACTTTTACAAGGCTTATCAATATGCTGGTTCTTGTCAGTACATAGCTATTAATCCCAAGAGGCGCCATTGCGTTTCGATGTGGTAAAGATTAACTTTATCCACAATTACTATTTTTAGGACTAACCAGTTTTTCTTGATATGTTTCAATGTGTTTTGCAGTATCTGATCATTTTCTCGGTAATCGCTAGTTTTTGCGGTAGAGCCGACATAGGTGGGAAGCAGTGTTTACTTAACTAACCTTAAATAACTCAAAGGTGAAGCCTTACGTACCTCAATAGGGTGAATTTGGGTGTTTATACAGGAGCTCGGAACATTTCAGGAAGTGCTAGGGCCATGGAAGGATGCATAAAACGAAATCTTGACCCTGAGAGCTATTTAAGAGGCTCTCATTCTCTAATATTAACAAATAACTTGATTGTGCTTGAATATAGTTTTCGCACCTAATAGATATCAATATAAGTCGATTTACAGACTTCTCACGATAAAAAATAAAAGAGGGGGGTTAGTGATATCCCAAATGTGGCATCATGTAGAAGGATTGGGTAGGAGGGGGAAGAACAGTGACGGCATCGAGTGAACTCTCTTAGCCCTATTCAGAGTATCATCACCGAAAAAGAGGGGGCAAAGGATGGGAAGGGATTGGAGGGAAATGCACGAAAATTAAATAAAGAAGAGACAACTAGAGAGAGACAAACCCTCTTGCTGATTTATTTAAGTAAAGGCCCGTCAACCTTTATTTTATTGCTATGTAACCTGTAATATAAATAATATAATTTTCAGTACTTAAACATATGTGTAAATCAAATTAAAATAAAGATGGCAGTAAAATATACATTTAAATCAAAATTTAAACTAAATTAGAGAAAAAAACAATACATTATTACAGCATGGAACATTAGTTGGTGTAGATCTCCATCCAAGGATGGGTGGAATGAGGACCCGTAATAGAATATTAACAATGCAGTGTTAATTACTGACTAAAAGTAAATAATTCAATAAACATGCAAACCAAGAAAGTTTTTATTTTTTATTTTGCTATGTTAATAATATTTACTAACACTGCATACTTAATAACGCATGTACTTAATACCATAAACCGCCACCATTTAAAATTCAGTTTTAATATAATGGTGAATAGTCTGTGCACAGGGCTCTAGGTTATATCCTCAATAGAGATCAAAACTTAGCACGAGGGTCTGCCCCTCTCTTTTTTGTCTCTTACTTTATTTAATTTTCGTGCTTTTCCCTCCAATTTCCTTATATCCTTAATCCCCTCCCCTTTTTCTCCTCCTATCCCATCCTAAAAAAAAAAAAGTTATATGAAATCTACATGCAATAACCTAAACATAAAAGAGCTCGAGTTAACCCTCATACCATTAATATTATTAAATTCACCTTGTCCATCAAAGAGATCGCAAAACAAAAGCAAATTATAATTAAACAGAGAATCTTTAGCATCTATAATGGCTTAAATTTAAGTATATCATCAAATATCATCAAATATTCTAAGAGAAGTGTGATGCTAGTGATTAAATATTACTTATATAAACAAAGAAAACAACGAAAATATATCTGAACTACTTATAGTTTCTTCAAGAAATTAATAAGTACTTCAAATATATTTTCGTTGTTTTATTTAATGGGCATTTTCCTACCATATATATATATATATATATATATATATATATATATATATATATATATATATATATATATATATATATATATATATATATATATATATATATATATATATATATATATATATATATATATATATATATATATATATATATATATATATATATATATATATATATATATATATATATATATATATATATATATATATCACAATTAGGCAATTACGCACACACATCGATCAGGAGACGGGAAGTTACGAGCTTGGGACTCTTTCCCGTAAGCACAATTAGGTAATCACACTCACTCACTCACTCACTCACTCACTCACTCACACACACTCACACACACACTCGAATATGCAGCCCCCTTTTGGAATCCGCACTTGAAAAAGCACATAGCTAAGCTTGAAAAAGTTCAAAGACATGCCACGAAACTGGTGCCAGAAATACGCAATCTCAGTTATGATGAGAGGCTGAGGGAATTAGACTTACCATCACTCGAAGCTAGAAGAGTAAGGGGGGATATGGTGACAGTCTTTAAATTCCTTCATGGTTATGATAGAGTGGATAGGGATCGATATTTCGATATGGCTGGCTCTAGAACTAGAGGTCATAGTTTGAAGCTTCGTAAGAAAACTTCTTTGCAGGATGTAAGGAAATACTTTTTCAGTGTAAGAGTAGTTGATAATTGGAATTGGCTAAGCGAGGAGGCAGTTAATGCTATCTCAATCCATAGTTTTAAGGACAGGTATGATAAGTATCACTAAGTCTAAAATGGAACCGATCAGGAGACGGGAAGATACGAGCTTTGGGCTCTTTCCCGTAAACACAATTAGGTAATCACAATTAGGTAATCACACACACAGTAGTTGATAATTGGAATTGGCTAAGCAAGGAGGTAGTTAATGCTATCTCAATCCATAGTTTTAATTTTAAGGACAGGCATGATAAATATCACTAAGTATAAAATGGAACCGATCAGGAGACGGGAAGATACGAGCTTTGGGCTCTTTCCCGTAAACACAATTTGGTAATTACAATTAGGTAATTACACACACACACACACACACACACACACATGTATATTCATCAGTGTACTGTCTATATACCCTGTCTTTGTAAATTATAACTACAGGTGTCTCGATAGTTCTATTCCAGCTCTGCTAGTTAAGATTATATCAGCTCACCGATATCACGTCTCTCTTAGTGTACTTGATGACATTTCCGGATCAGTAAGGATAACCACACATGGGATGCCATGAGAGCATTATAATAACTGTTGTATACAACCCACCAAGGAACCAAAATAGGCTTGAAGTTTATGAGGAAAGTCATATAGGTACTATTGAAGTCATAAACTCAGTTGTTAACATGGCACGGGAAAAAAAAATGTAGGATTTTGATTATGGGAGACTTTAATCATAAAGAGATAGATTGGATAAATCTTGACCCACACAGTGGTGAGGACTCATTCGGGGCAAGATTCCTAGATTGCGTACAAGGGAATTTCCTAAACCAACATGTAATGGAACCAACAAGGGCCAGGGGTGGGGATGAGCCATCACTACTTGATCTAGTGTTCACAGATAATGTGTTGGATATTGAAAATATTGAGTATGAACCACCAATTGGAAAGAGTGATCACTGTGTGTTGTTGATGGAGTATATCATTGAAGATATTCTTCCTGAGAGTAGAGGCAATGAGGACATGAGGAGGAACTATCCGAAAGGAGATTACATCAAAATGAATGAGCTTTTTGCAGTTCTTGACTGGAGAACCTTATTTTACAACAAATCTGTACAAGAAATGTATGACATCTTTTGTGAGAAATATGGGAAGATAGTAGATTGCTGCATACCTGTCACCAAAGTAGGTGTAATTCATGCCAGAGAGAAATGGTTCGATAATGGGTGTAAAAGAGCTAAGGAGTGGAGAGACAAATGCTGGAAAAGGTATAGGAGGAGAAAAAACATAAATGCCTGGCAAACCTACAAAAGAGCAAGAAATGACTACCTAAGTAAAAGGAGAGAGGCAGAGAGAGACTATGAGAGGGACATCACCAGGAAGGCTAAAGAAAATCCTAAGCTTTTCCACAGCTTTATCAGAGGAAAACTGAAGGTAAAAGAACAGGTTTTAAGGCTAAAGAGAGCGGATGGAAGCATCACTGAGACGGATGAAGAGATTTGCAAAGAATTGAACAAGGAGTTTCAGTCAGTATTTACAGTAGAAAATACCCCACCCCCTCAGATTGCAGTGATAGAAGCTCAAGGGCCGGTATTAGAGAACATCAACCTTACAGCCACAGAGGTATGCAAAGCGCTGATGGATTTAGATGTTCATAAAGCTACAGGTCCTGATGACATATCCCCTCATGTGCTTAAAAAATGCGCAAACACAATATCAGTGGCACTAAGTATCATATTTAAGGAGTCACTGGAGTCGGGGGAGATTCCAAGATGCTGGAAACAAGCAAATGGGATACCTATCTTCAAAAAGGGAAAGAGGGATACGGCTCTGAACTATAGACCAGTTTCCTTGACCAGCATAGTTTGCAAAGTTATGGAGAAACTACTAAGGAAACATATCTCTCTTCACTTGGAATCCTTCAACTTTTTGTCAGTGAGACAACATGGCTTCAGAGAAGGTAGATCAACAGTAACAAACTTATTAGAATTTTATGATGAGGTAAGCCAAATCTTACAGGAAAGAGAGGGCTGGGCAGATTGCATATTCCTAGACTTCCAGAAAGTGTTTGACAATGTTCCACATGGGAGACTTATTAGGAAGCTGCAATCAATGGCTAGAATAGGTGGAAATGTTTTGGAATGGATAAAAACTTACTTAGAAGGAAGGGAACAGAGGGTTAGAGTAAGACACTCACTGTCTGAATGGAGAAGAGTTAGTAGTGGAGTTCCACAGGGTTCAGTTTTAGGGCCACTTTTGTTCCTTGTATATGTAAATGACCTACCAGAGTCTGTAAATTCATTCATGAATATGTTTGCAGATGATGCAAAGATTGTGAAGAAAGTAAAAAACGAGCTGGAGTACAACTTCAAGAGACAGAAAATGAGAGAGATCTAGGAGTAAACATACTGGCAGATTTGTCTCCAGAAATACATATAAATGGCATAGTAAGGGCAGCATATGCATTCTTATCAAATGTAAGGGTAGCCTTCAGGCACATGGACAAGGAAATGTTCAGAAATATTTATGTAACCTATGTGAGGCCAAAACTCGAATATGCAGCCCCCTTTTGGAATCCGCACTTGAAAAAGCACATAGCTAAGCTTGAAAAAGTTCAAAGACATGCCACGAAACTGGTGCCAGAAATACGCAATCTCAGTTATGATGAGAGGCTGAGGGAATTAGACTTACCATCACTCGAAGCTAGAAGAGTGAGGGGGGATATGGTGACAGTCTTTAAATTCCTTCATGGTTATGATAGAGTGGATAGGGATCGATATTTTGATATGGCTGTCTCTAGAACTAGAGGTCATAGTTTGAAGCTTCGTAAGAAAACTTCCTTGCAGGATGTAAGGAAATACTTTTTCAGTGTAAGAGTAGTTGATAATTGGAATTGGCTAAGCGAGGAGGTAGTTAATGCTATCTCAATCCATAGTTTTAAGGACAGGTATGATAAGTATCACTAAGTCTAAAATGGAACCGATCAGGAGACGGGAAGATACGAGCTTTGAGATCTTTCCCGTAAACACAATTAGGTAATCACAATTAGGTAATCACACACAAACACACACACACACACACTGGCAGATTTGTCTCCAGAAATACATATAAATGGCATAGTAAGGGCAGCATATGCATTTCTATCAAATGT
>JAXCGZ010012502.1:20000-24532 GCA_037179515.1 Halocaridina rubra | reverse complement strand
CTACAAGTATCGCAGACGCGGGTTAATGGTGCGGAAAAACAATGTAGTTAGTGCTCGGCCTCAGAATGGGGTATCGGCCTTTATGGCAGGTCTCCCAGACTCTAGATATGCAACAGTACACCTCCTGTAAATTATGCGACCGTCCTAATGCTAACACTCTTGACCACTATTGTCTTCAGTGCCCCACAGTGAGAGATGTTTTACCACGAGGTCAGAACTTAATACAGATCTGCTCATTTTTACTTAATGATGACAACCTTGATGTTAATTCTTGCTCGTTATCCTCACTTTGGTGGCCATTAATTATATTGAATTATACATATATTTTCTGTATGTTGCTGTATAATTCTGTTTGTGCGTTCTGCGTTTCTCCTGAGCTTTACTTTTGCATATAATGTACTCTGTGCTGCCATACTGTGAGTTGTGTGTTAGTATGCAGCAATGTTTTTATCAATATGTACACCTTCCTGTAAACCATGTGTCAATTCTTGGGTTTTGTATCCATTTGAAGCATTATTTATATGAACTCATGTAATGTCTGACGCCTTGGCGCAATAAATTAATAAAAATAAAATAAAATAATCTCTTGATCATATAGTAAAAGTGATAAAAATGTTTCATTTCCTCAACCTGGTGAACCGTAATATGTCTGTATTCTGTAAACGCATCTCTCTCACTCTTATCTTTAAAGCAGCAGGTTGTCTAATTCTCTCTCTCTCTCTCTCTCTCTCTCTCTCTCTCTCTCTCTCTCTCTCTCTCTCTCTCTCTCTCTCTCTCTCTCTCTCTCTCTCTCTCCTCTCTCTCTCTCTCTCTCTCTCTTCTCTCTCTCTCTCTCTCTCTCTCTCTCTCTCTCTCTCTCTCTCTCTCTCTCTCTCTCTCTCTCTCTCTCTCTCTCTCTCTCTCTCTCTCTCTCTCTCTCTCTCTCTCTCTCTCTCTCTCTCTCTCTCTCTCTCTTCTCTTCTCTCTCTCTCTCTCTCTCTCTCTCTCTCACACACACACACACACACACACACACACACACACACACACACTTTGGACTTTTTAAACTTGAACATATGTGAAAACATGAATCATATTCTACCCTTGTCCGAGACTCGAACCTGAGACACATAATTACTGTGCCAAGGTGCTATCAACTACATCACACAAGGTCTAAAGAGAAACAACCTTACAGCTCAACTGCCGTACTAAGAATGAACGCATTCTATCTGAATGCCTTTTTGTTCATATTACAACATCTCGTAACATCACTCGTGGGTTTTTTTTTATTTAATTCAAATTCTAGTTATATAGGTATTAATAATAATCAAATAAATACATTAACATATGTGAAAAAATAAATCATATTTTACGCCTGACCGTAAGTTTTGTTTTTCTTTTAGACCTTCAGTGGTGTAGTTGATAGCACATTGGAACAGTAATATGTGTCTTAGGTTTGAGTCCTAATCAGGGGTAAAATGTGATTCACGTTTTCACATATGTTGATGTGTTTATTTGATTATTTGTTAACACTTATATAGCTGGAATTTAAATTAAATGGAAAAAATTAAACACAAGTGAGGTTACGAGAAACTGTAATATGAACAAAAAGGCATTCTGATAATAATGATAATAATAATAATAATAATAATAATAATAATAATAATAATAATAATAATAATAATAATAATAATAATAATAATAATAATAATAATAATAATAATAATAATAATAATAATAATAATGATAATAATAATAATAATAATAATAATAATAATAATAATAATAATAATAATAATAATAATAATAATAATAATAATAATAATAATAATAATAATAATAATAATAATAAACCTTTATTTCCATTACATTACAATGGGTATTCGTCAGCCGGGACATGCCCCAACCCTCCACTGTGGTGTCCTACCACAGCAGTTCCTTCCAGTAAACAGCTTAAACTCTCTGTCTTGGACGGGAACTGATCTTTCGACCTCGTAAATGCGAAGCCAGCGCGTTACCACCGTACTAGCCAGCAGGCTAGTACAGTTCAGTCCTAGTATAGCAGTGAAGCTGTAAGGCTTGTTTCTCTTTTAGACCTTCAGTGGTGTAGTTGATACTGCCTTGGCACAGTTATTATGTGTCTTATGTTCGAGTCCCGGTCAGAGGTAAAATATGATTCATGTATATGATTCATATATATATATATATATATATATATATATATATATATATATATATATATATATATATATATATGTGTGTGTGTGTGTGTGTGTGTGTGTGTGTGTGTGTGTGTGTGTGTGTGTGTGTGTGTGTGTGTGTGTGCTTGTGTGTGTATGTGTGTGTGCTTGTGTATGTATGTATGTATATAAGTGTGTGCACTCGCGTGTGATTACCTAATTGTGATTACCTAATTGTGCTTACGGGAAAGAGCCCAAAGCTCGTATCTTCCCGTCTCCTGATCGGTTCCATTTTTAGACTTAGTGATACTTATCATACCTGTCCTTAAAACTATGGATTGAGATAGCATTAACTACCTCCTCGCTTAGCGAATTCCAATTATCAACTACTCTTACACTGAAAAAGTATTTCCTTACATCCTGCAAACAAGTTTTCTTACGAAGCTTCAAACTATGACCTCTAGTTCTAGAGCCAGCCATATCGAAATATCGATCCCTATCCACTCTATCATAACCATGAAGGAATTTAAAGACTGTCACCATATCCCCCCTTACTCTTCTAGCTTCGAGTGATGGCAAGTCTAATTCCCTCAGCCTCTCATCATAACCGAGATTGCGTATTTCTGGCACCAGTTTCGTGGCATGTCTTTGAACTTTTTCAAGCTTAGCTATGTGCTTTTTCAAGTGCGGATTCCAAAAGGGGGCTGCATATTCGAGTTTTGGCCTCACATAGGTTACATAAATATTTCTGAACATTTCCTTGTCCATGTGCCTGAAGGCTACCCTTACATTTGATAAGAATGCATATGCTGCCCTTACTACGCCATTTATATGTATTTCTGGAGACAAATCTGCCAGTATGTTTACTCCTAGATCTCTCTCATTTTCTGTCTCTTGGAGTTGTACTCCAGCCACCGAGTAGTCAAGCTTGGGCCTTCTTGCACTTGTACCCATTCTCATTACCTTACATTTTGAGGTATTGAATTTCATTAGCCACTTTTCTGACCACTCATGCAGATTATTTAGATCCTCCTGAAGTTCTCTACCATTGTTCTCGTTTTTTACTTTCTTCACAATCTTTGCATCATCTGCAAACATATTCATGAATGAATTTACAGACTCTGGTAGGTCATTTACATATACAAGGAACAAAAGTGGCCCTAAAACTGAACCCTGTGGAACTCCACTACTAACTCTTCTCCATTCAGACACTGAGTGTCTTACTCTAACCCTCTGTTCCCTTCCTTCTAAGTAAGTTTTTATCCATTCCAAGACATTTCCACCTATTCTAGCCATTGATTGCAGCTTCCTAATAAGTCTCCCATGTGGAACAGTGTCAAACGCTTTCTGGAAGTCTAGGAATATGCAATCTGCCCAGCCCTCTCTTTCCTGTAAGATTTGGCTTACCTCATCATAAAATTCTAATAAGTTTGTTACTGTTGATCTTCCTTCTCTGAAGCCATGTTGCCTCACTGACAAAAAGTTGAAGGATTCCAAGTGAAGAGAGATATGTTTCCTTAGTAGTTTCTCCATAAGTTTGCAAACTATGCTGGTCAAGGAAACTGGTCTATAGTTCAGAGCCGTATCCCTCCTTCCCTTTTTGAAGATAGGTATCACATTTGCTTGTTTCCAGCATCTTGGAATCTCCCCCGACTCCAAGATGTGTGTTTGTGCTTGTGCGTATGCATGTATGTATGTATACATATGCGTTAAGTGTCCTGTTAGATAAAGACATGGCGTAGGATGCTAAAAACTGAATGAAATAAAACTGAGGAATAAAACTAATTATAGAACTAAAAGAAGGTAAAGTTTAACTATAATAATCTAATTGTATTGTAATTAAGAGAAATTATAATATGAATACTTATATGAATAATTGAATCAATAGATTCAGCTATTATTTGATTACCTAATCAATAAATATATAATTACTTGAATAAGTAAATCTATGATTGGATAAGTTCATAAATAGATAAATATTTTTTTCTTGATCTCTGTACTGTATATAGAGCAATGTAAAATTAAGTGGCCATGACTCATTAGTGGATTCGGTTTTTACGTCACGAACTCCCTTTTCTACTAAGGGCTAGGCAATATGAGATAAATAACATCCCCTTTTTTACTCCCTCATTCGATTGTTTCAAACAAAGATGTTGGTCTTTCTTCTCTTTTTATATATCCCAAGGAACAATAGTACTCTATGAGGCAAAACCCGCTTTTTATTCGAGTTCTTTGCAATGTTTGTTTACATTTTTTCTTGTAAAATAAAAAGAAAAGTCTTTGTATTTGTTCAACACAGTTGCACAGTACTTTTCCTTTTTTTTTCTTTGCATTGTTAGTTAATGACGTAAAACCTCAACAGAATATCAATAC
>JAXCGZ010012502.1:5000-7500 GCA_037179515.1 Halocaridina rubra | reverse complement strand
TATTTCATACATATTACTCCCTATCCTTCATCTCCCCACCATTTTGTCTCTAATTAAACCTTAGAACTCAATCAATTTAGCCTAAATTAATGAAATTAGCGGCCGTATTCTCTAAGGTAAACCCCTGGATCCTATAGTTGAGCTAGCAACAAAACGAAATAGTCTGTGTTTACTGTGTCCTTTGTCTGAACCATTTTGATATATATTGTATTTATATTGTTCCCTGTATATCATACTTTCACAGTGATGTGTTCTTTCTGATCTTATTTTTATTTTTAATTTCATAAATAATATTTTTTTCTTTAAGAAAATATTTCGCTTTTTTTTTGCGACAATCGCTCTAAACTTATTCATGAAACAAGTGAGAATTCTATTTTATGATTTTCCCCCATTTTGTCATAAATAATTGCATATGGACATATTTTACACATAAATCCTAGATATTTTATTGTGACCTCCTCAATTAGCAAAATCCTGTATTTAATCTTTAATATGTTTTACTCAACAAACTTGCTGTTAAATTGCTGCTTACTTAAGCAATAATAGACTTTTTTAAGAGTATAATTGCAGGACAGGCAAAAGAAATTGCCCTCATCGGGACTGGGCGAGAAGAAAACATAAAGCAAAGAAAAACAGAGATGTGGAGTGTTGTGACTTGTCAGATGATGGGATTTTAAGAGATGTGTATGGTAATGAAAATGAAAGAATATTTGGTGTATATGTAGGCATATAAAAAGAACTGTAATTAAAGGAAGACTTACTACTGAACTGTCCTGTCCAGCTCTATTTAAGTCCAAAATACCTTCAACTGTAGTATCGCAACATGCGGCTGGTGCCACCTACTACATGGTAAGTTGTCAGTTAATTTCCTAAAACGAGGGGGGTTTTATAAAAGGAGGTGCAAATAATAGGCTTTGGCTCTAAATAATTACATGAATAATATAAACTATTCATAATGAATATTTTCTCAATTCATTTTACATTGATGAAAAGATATATGAATGTTTAATTTATTAAGAGAATAACAGATCTACTTAAGATATGGCTTGTAGTCTTGTTAGCTTAAAATTATCGAATGAAAATTTACATAACTGCAAATATTTGCTAGACATTTTCAGTGTCTTCAATTTGGTGTGAGTTAGTGCAAACTAGCACTTACAGTAGACTTAATTCGAATTGTTCTAGTAAATTAAATTTCTGCAAGTACTTGAAAGCACGAATAGAATATCTCTTTAAAGTTCGGGAAACTCACTCTCCAGAAAGCTTTTTTTTTTTATTGTCGTGCACTTAAACCATCCCAACACAATGTCTCTCTGGCCCTCTCTGACACTCTCTGGCACCTTTTTTTTCTTACTTCTTCCAAGCCTTGAGTTTTATGAACTCTCGTCATTCACAGAGGTTTCCTTTCCAGGGAGCAAACCTCCAAAAATTATGTCTGGAGTAACTGCACCACTTGCAGCTGAAATTTACTGAGCATAATGGCAGTTAAATCAAGCGTTTTCATCTGGGGAAAATGAAATCGTGCAAGGATTGCCAAAAAATATAGCGCGATGCAGATTTTTGAGATGTAGACATCTTTTGCTTTATTATCTGAAGAAAATGAAGCGTGCAGAGAATGCCATAAGTATACCTCAACGCTGATATTATGTAACTTTTTTGTGTTTATATTTTTGACTGGTAAATCGTACAGGGAATCGAAAAGACTACTTGATACTCCCAAACTTGTTAGATGGAAAATGTAATCGTGCTGCGATTACCAAATGTATTTTTCGATTGTGATTTTAAGGTAGGTACACATCTTTTTATTCTCACTTTCAGAAAATGAAATCATGCAGAGATTCTCAGACACATACTGCAATACTGATTTTTTTCCTCGGTCAGATTAGTTGGTTTCGTTTTTATAGGAATTGTAATATGTCAACTTATTACATTAGAAGTTCTATACAAAACTTTATAGTAATGTTCGCTATTAAATGGCTATGATTGATGATAGATATCTATTGCTTTGCAAACTTTCTTCACTATATTACGCAAAAGTGTCAATGAACATTAACACATTTGCTTTGAGATATACTGTTGGCTGTGTAGCAAATTTTATTTACTTGCTTTTTAAAAACATCTTTCAGTCTTATTCGAATATCCAATCATACTATGAAAAAAGATAGTCATATTTAGCATTTACTGAATCGGTAATATTTGGAAACCAGCTCATGTTGAAGTTAATACTGTTAAAATTTGTTTAAACAAAAATAGATGTTTGAAGCTCTTTTTTAATAAGTTACGCAATACAGTTACGTAATCCTCGTGTAGTCTGTGATAGATGCCTTTAAAAGTGCAAAATGCAATCATTGTTTTACATTCTTAATCCCAAATCGTTTCGAAAGCATTTATAGAGAAGTGAACACGAATAACCATTCGATCTCTTGACACAAGAAGCCATTTAAAAAAGCAAACTCAATCAACTATGAAATACAATTCTAGAAAAAAAAAAAGGTCCCAA
>JAXCGZ010012501.1:12500-24555 GCA_037179515.1 Halocaridina rubra | reverse complement strand
TACTACTGCAGACAATTTGAAGCAGATATAGAATAACAATTATCAGGTTAGAATATTAAGTAGGTACATACATATATATACATACATATACATATATGCACATATACACACATACATACATATACATATATATATATATATATATATATATATATATATATATATATATATATATATATATATATATATATATATATATATATATATATATACATATATACATGCATACATATATATATATATATATATATATATATATATATATATATATATATATATATATATATATATATATATATATATATATATACACATATATACACACACATACATACATATAGTTAAATTAAATGTAGCTTTCATAGAAAATAATAATGCTGTAATAAAAATGTTAACAATAATGTTAATAATAAAGTAGTAAGTATGCCACTAGATACAGGATCGTTATTATCGGCATCATTTCCATATTTGTTTCCTTACAATGAGAATAATTAGTTCTTAATGAGCAGCAACTATTTGTCCAAAAGAAAACTATATAATTTGTCTTTGAAAGCTGTGAAGGAGGATGCATTTTTAAGATGCTCTGGAATATTATTCCAGAGTGTTGGCCCTTTGATAGTGATCATCTTTGAACCTGCTTTTGTGTTTTGTTCTGTGAATAAAGAGCTCACTGCTCTGTCTTGTGTTGGTTCCCCTTATATCCCTGACTGTTTTTAAATCAAATAGCCAGCTAGGATAATGATGGTCCAAAATTTTAAATACAAAAACATAAATAGCATAAGCGACCTTATTTTCTGCCCGCAGCCACCCAAGTTTATTGAGAGCTGGTGTGATGTGGTCGTATTTTCTTATTCCTCCCAGGGCAACTCGAGTTGCAAAATTAATAAGCTTCTGTATTCTGTTTATCTGAGTCTTAGTGGTAGCTCCCCAAACAGTTGTGCAGTAAGTAATGTGACTTAGGGCTAGAGATTCAACAACAGTTATTCGAGTGGTAGTCTCAAAATTGTCTTTTATACGTGATAAGTACATTAATGTTCCTGTAACCTTTTTGCATACTTTATCTATGTGGGAATCAAACAACATGTGGTTATCAAAGTGAATTCCTAGTTTTTTTTACTGTTTTGCTAGGTGTGATAATATTGTCGCAAAAATTAATTGTTGTGTTTTCTGGAATTTGTGCTATGTGGAACCTTGAACCAATAAATATGCACTCTGTTTTACTTTCGTTAATTAACAGCCCAATTTCTTGGAAATAGGTTTTAATTTTTGACAGAGTGTTTTCTGCTCTTAAAGTTAGCTCTGGGAGATTATTAATATCACCACTAAGGAGTAGTTGAGTGTCATCTGCATATTGTACGACTAGACAGTCAGAAATGAAAGAAGATAGATCATTTACGTAAATGGAGAAGAGGATAGGACCAAGTACTGATCCCTGTGGAACACCAAATGATACATTTTTTGGCACAGAGATAATGTTGTTAAGATGTATGGACTGTTTACGATTAGATAGATACTCGCTAAACCAGCTTGGATCAATATTTAAGTTAATACATTTACTTAAAAGAATTTCATGGTTTACACTGTCGAGGGCTTTTGATAAGTCCAATAATACGAGCAGAGATATTTTTTTCATATCTTTATTATTATATATACTATTCGTAACTTTAAGCAGTGCAGTTTCCGTCGAAGGTTTCGGTCTGAAACCATGTTGGTTAATACTTAATAGTCTATTTGATTCTAAATATGACATAAGTTGGCATGCAACAATTTTTTTCTAATATTTTAGAGAAAATGGGTAGCAGGGAAATGGGACGATAGTTTGTCACATCTTCTCTGTCCCCCTTTTTATGCAGAGGTATTACATGTGATATTTTGCAAGAGTCAGGAAACTTTTTAGTGACAATGGAAGTGTTCATAATAGTTAGAATATAGGATGCAATCATGGGTAGAGCATCTTTGATGAACTGAAATGGTATACCATCTGAACCATAAGAGAGAGAGAGAGAGAGAGAGAGAGAGAGAGAGAGAGAGAGAGAGAGAGAGAGAGAGAGAGAGAGAGAGAGAGAGAGAGAGAGAGAGAGAGAGAGAGAGAGAGAGAGAGAGAGAGCAATAATAACAATATTATTTAACCAAATTTTTACGCTTTCTTTTTTCTTGGGCAAAAAGTGTTAGTTCCCAGTTAGACTATCAAGAACTAATACTTTTATTGAGGTAAGTCCTTTAGGGCTAATTCTTTCGGGGCCAGCTCACTGGACTTAGTGGACCCGCGGTCGAGATCACCGTGGATGCAATGACTGGCATCCAGTCTTAATTCCCCAAGCACACTCTCACAAGGAGCAACTAATCCCATTGACACGCTGAAAAGCCTACCTGGGAGTGAAAGTCTTTCCTAGGCAGTACACTCGTTAAAGCCAAATAGAATTAACTGGATCTGCATCTAAACTTACATATGAAATTCTGCTTCCACATATACTTCAGCAAGGTAATGGACAATAGACTTCAGAATACTGTTATTCATTTCTAGTGGAATTACTGACTTGTATGTATCACTCCTAATGTATTCCATATTCCGTGAAAATTTGGTTGAATGAAAGGTTATTATTTCAAGCCGTTTGCATAACCCGTGCGAGCCTAATGAGAGGCGTTAGGATGGGCGTCCAACTTTAATTCCCCGGCTCCGACCTGTCTACATCCTCCTCCATTCACATGGGGATTAATAGTAACACATTAATCGGTAAATAAACTTCAAATTTTTGTCACATAGCTCAAGTTCGAGCCCATCGTGGGGCATTAACAAGGGCGTCCAGCCTTAATTCCTCAGCTCCGACCTGTCTTTTCCACCTCCATTCGAGTGGAGATACATACTGGCACATAAAACGCGAAACAAGATATACAAAGCTTTAAAATAGTTTACATATTCATCTTCTATATAAAAAGAGTTTCCCAAATCCCAAGAGGTCTCTGTTTATCACTAGCCTCTTTGGACACGCGTGGTAGTGTTGCCTAAAATATTTTACTGCCGGATGCCACTCCTTATACCAACCCTCTCGCTTCATCAGCGCTATGCTGGATTACTCACTCAAAATCTGATGATTTCGAAAGAATATTATAGTTTTAGCCAGTTACCTCAATAATCACACTAAACTTAACCTCACCTAATATCTTTTTTTTATGATTGTGATACCAGAACGGGCCAAAAAATAATAAAATAAAACCACCCTCATCAGGTCTGGGCACGTAAAACACATAAATTAAAGAGAAACAGTAATGGGGAGTGTAATGACTTGTCAGATGTGAAGGGATAATATGAGGTGTGTACGAATTAGAAGGTAATTGTGGTTCACAGTCTCATAAATGCCCATAATTCAGTATTCAATAAAGTTCATAACGATATTCCAGGTTTTGGAATAATTCATATATAGGTCAGATTCGATATTCATATCTCATTGTTGATATTATTAATATCATGTTTAACTTGTATTAATGTAATTTATGATGCGAACACTAAGCTATTCCAGATATTAATAATACAGTCAGCCAGTTCCAGAATGAGTTATAGATAATAATAATAATGATAATAATAGCACTAATATTAATAATAATAATAATAATAATAATAATAATAATAATAATAATAATAATAATAATAATAATAATAATAATAATAATAATAATAATAATAATAATAATAATAATAATGATAATAATAATAATAATAATAATAATAATAATAAGAACAATAATAATAATAATAATAATAATAATAATAATAATAATAATAATAATAATAATAATAATAATAATAATAATAATAATAATAATAATAATAATAATAATACAGTTTCTAATTTAAGGTTTATGTAGCAAATACCTTAATTCTCTCTACAATACTCAGATACTTGTTATGCTCTTTATACTAAAGGAATACATACATAAGACATTTAGATTACTTAGGTACAGAATTAAATATCTATATTTGTATATGCATACATACATGCATACATACATATATACATGCATATATATATATATATATATATATATATATATATATATATATATATATATATATATATATATATATATATATATATATATATATATATATATATATATATATATATACATACATATAAGACATTTAGATTACTTAGGTACAGAATAAAATATCTCTATTTGTATATGCATACATACATACATACATACATACATATATACATGCATATATATATATATATATATATATATATATATATATATATATATATATATATATATATATATATATATAGTTCAAAATATTAAGACTGAATTTTATGTATCGGGCAATGACAGAATTTTTTCATCAACACCTCAATGATTTAGAGTGTACGAATGTGTATGAAAGCATGCAAGTATGCTTGTGTGTGAGCGTATATGTGTGTGTACGTATATATTTGTGTGAGGAGCAAACATGGGGAATTAGATTCTTTGATGCGTGGTATTTGCATTAATTTAATTGATTCTCATTGGACTCTTTTGATCTTGGATTTTTTCTCTATTTTGGCATGTGTCGATAGAGTTCCAACTGCCATTTAAATGATAGTATGTATTTCATACATACATACATACATACATACATACATACATACATACATACATACATACATACATACATACATACATACATACATACATACATACATACATACATACATACATACATACATACATACATACATACATACATACATACATACATACATACATACGAACGTGCTTCCATGCGCGCGTGCGTGTGCCTCCTCTTCATGCATATATAATATGACCTAAATATTATATTCCACTTAGGATATTGTAGACAAAAAATAATCACACACATATACACAAACGTTTGAAATTCAGCAAGAAAACTTCTCTAAGAGAGGAAACAGTAAAAGCTAAATGCTTTCATTGCTTTAAGGTTAGATATGATAAGTGTAAATGAGTTGAAAATGAAGCCGACTAGGAGACGGGGAGTCACAAGCACAGGGTTCTATACTGTTAGAAAAGTTAGGAAAATGCAAAGGGCCATGGTTGGGGATGAGCCATCACTGCTCGATCTAGTATTCACAGACTATGCTTTGAATAGAGATAATTTTAAGTATCAGTCGCAAATTGGATAAAATGAACAATGTGTGTTATTGATGGAGTGTATCATCGAAGATGTTCTGCCTGAAAGTAGGGGCAATGAGATGGACTCGAGGACGAACTATCCGAAAGGAGATTACATCAAAATGAATTATCTTTTTTAACTTATTGACTGGATGACAATATTTAACAACAAATTATGTACAGGAGATGCTTTTGTGAGGAAAATGGGGAGTTAATTATTTGTTGCATACCATCCACCAAAATAGGACTTATTCATGCCAGAGAGATATGGTTCAGTAATGAGCGTAAGAGAGCTAAGGAGTGGAGAGACACATGCTGGAATAGGCATAGGAGGAGAAAAAATATAAATGCCTGACAGACTTACAAACGAACAAGAAATTAATATCTAAGTAAAACAAGAGAGGCAAAGAGAGATTATGTAAGGGGTATTACCAGGAAGGCTAAAGAAAATCTCAAACTTTTCCCTAGCTTAGTAAGATGAAAACTCAAGGATAAAGAATAGGCTTTAAAGTTAAAGAGGGCAAACTGAAGCATCACTGAAACAGATCTGTAAAAACCTGAGCAAGGAGTTTCAGTCAGTATTTATGGTAGAAAATACTCCACCACTTTAGACTGCAAGAATAAGAGATTATTATCTTGTATTATCTACAGAGGTATGCAAAGCGTTTGATGCTTATTAAGCTATAGGTACTGATGACATATCCCTTTGCATACATGAGAATGCGCCAAGCCAATATCGGTGGAGCTATGCACCATTTTTGAAAAGTCGCTAGAAATTGGGGAGATTCCATGATACTGGAAACAAGCTAGCGTGTTGCCTATATTTCAAAAGAGAAAGAGAGATACAGCTCTAAACAATAGGCCTGCTTCCTTGAACAGCGTAATTTGCATTGTTATGAAGAAACTACTAAGAGAACGCATCTCTCTTCACTTGGAATCCTTCAACTATTTGTCAGTGAGACAACATGGCTTCAGAGAAAGCATATCAACAGTAACAAACTTTGTAGAATTTTATGAGTTATGCCAGATTTTACAAGCGAGGGCCGGGCGGATTGCATAGTCTTAGATTTTCAGAAGGCATTTAATACGTTCCCACATGGAAGACTTATTGAGAAGCTGAAAATAATGGCAAGAATAGGTAAATATTCCATGGAATGGATAAAAACTTACCTAGAAGGAAGGGAACAGAGGGTTAAAGTAAGACACTCAGTGTCTGAATGGAGAAGGGTTTGTAGTGGAGTTCCGTAGGATTCAGTTTTAGCCACTTTTGTTCTTTGTATACGCAAATGACTTACCAGAGTCTGTAAATGCACTTTTTAATATGTTTGCAAATAATGTAATGCATAAAATGTGAAGAAAGTAAAAGACGAGAACAATGGTAGAGAACTTCAGGAATACCTAAATAGTATGCATAACTAGTCAGAAAAGTGGCTAATGAAATATAATGCTATAAAATGTAAGGTGATGAGAATAGGTACAAGTGCAAGAAGGCCCAAGATTGGATACTCTATTGGAATTAGGTTTACCATCCCTCGAAACTTGCAGGATGAGGGGGATATGGTGACGGTTTTAAATTCCTTCATAGATTTGACAGAATGTATGGGGACCGATATTTTGATTATGACTGGCTCTAGAACTAGAGGTCATAGTTAGCAACATCTTAAGGAAATATCTTTGCAGGAGGTAAGACAGTATTTTCTTAGTGTAAGAATAATTGATAATTTGAATTCGCTAAGCGAGGAGGCAGTCAATACTAACTCAATTCATAATTTTAAGGACAAGTATAATATGTATCATTGGGTACAAAAATGAAACAGACCAGGAGACGGGGAGATTCGAACATATGGCTCTTTCCCGTAAAACAAGCCGGTAATTACAATTAGGTACTTACTCGCTAGGGGTCCAAATTAATATTGTACCTTTTCCTTGCCTTTCTCCGGCTCTCTCCAAATGAGAGAGGGCATTCCTCTTCTTCTTCTTCTTCTTCTTTAAAAACAACGTCTGAATTAGGAGTCCTAAACTCATCTTAAGTGAGATTTGATGCCAGAGAAAAGGTTATCGAATGGGAACCTTAATTAGGAACTCGTTAAGAGGATTTTCCTTACTTAATATCTCATGGTTTCAGCTGATGCCAAATGGAAAAAAAAGGATAATTACTCTCCCTCATAGTCTTAGAGAGAGAGAGAGAGAGAGAGAGAGAGAGAGAGAGAGAGAGAGAGAGAGAGAGAGAGAGAGAGAGAGCGCGCCAGAGTAGAGAGAGATGCTTGAGAAGAGACGACAGAACGCCACGCCCCCCGGAGACAGTAGAGATGTGTGTGAGTGTGTGCGTGTGCGGCTCCAAATTACATAAATATGTTCTTGAAAATGAGACTTGTACAGTTAACTGTCCCACTGCTCCTCTTTCTCGGTTTATTGACATTATGTATATGTGTGTGAGTGTGATGTGCGTGTGTCTGTGTATATTATATATATATTATATATATATATATATATATATATATATATATATATATATATATATATATATATATATATATATATATATATATACATGTGTGTGTGTGTATGTGTGTAATTACCTAATTGTGATTACCTAATTGTGCTTACGGGAAAGAGCCCAAAGCTCGTATCTTCCCGTCTCCTCATCGGTTCCATTTTATACTTAGTCATACTTATCATACCTGTCCTTAAAACTATGGATTGAGATAGCATTAACTACCTCCTCGCTTAGCCAATTCCAATTATCAACTACTCTTACACTGAAAAAGTATTTCCTTACATCCTGCAAAGAAGTTTTCATACGAAGCTTCAAACTATGACCTCTAGTTCTAGAGCCAGCTATATCAAAATATCGATCCCTATCCACTCTATCATAACCATGAAGGAATTTAAAGACTGTCACCATATCCTCCCTCATTCTTCTAGCTTCGAGTGATGGTAAGTCTAATTCCCTCAGCCTCTCATCATAACTGAGATTGCGCATTTCTGGCACCAGTTTCGTGGCATGTCTTTGAACTTTTTCAAGCTTAGCTATGTGCTTTTTCAAGTGCGGATTCCAAAAGGGGGCTGCATATTCGAGTTTTGGCCTCACATAGGTTACATAAATATTTCTGAACATTTCCTTGTCCACGTGCCTGAAGGCTACCCTTACATTTGATAAGAATGCATATGCTGCCCTTACTACGCCATTTATATGCATTTCGGGAGACAAATCTGCCAGTATGTTTACTCCTAGATCTCTCTCATTTTCTGTCTCTTGAAGTTGTACCCCAGCCACCAAGTAGTCAAGCTTGGGCCTTCTTGCACTTGTACCCATTCTCAGTACCTTACATTTTGAAGTATTGAATTTCATTAGCCACTTTTCTGACCACTCATGCAGATTATTTAGATCCTCCTGAAGTTCTCTACCATTGTTCTCGTTTTTTACTTTCTTCACAATCTTTGCATCATCTGCAAACATATCCATGAATGAATTTACAGACTCTGGTAGGTCATTTACATATACAAGGAACAAAAGTGGCCCTAAAACTGAACCCTGTGGAACTCCACTACTAACTCTTCTCCATTCCGACACTGAGTGTCTTACTCTAACCCTCTGTTCCCTTCCTTCTAAGTAAGTTTTTATCCATTCCAAAACATTTCCACCTATTCTAGCCATTGATTGCAGCTTCCTAATAAGTCTCCCATGTGGAACAGCGTCAAACGCTTTCTGGAAGTCTAGGAATATGCAATCTGCCCAGCCCTCTCTTTCCTGTAAGATTTGGCTTACCTCATCATAAAATTCTAGTGTGTGTGTGTGTGTGTGTGTGTGTGATTACCTAATTGTAATTACCTAATTGTGTTTACGGGAAAAAGCCCAAAGCTCGTATCTTCCCGTCTCCTGATCGGTTCCATTTTAGACTTAGTGATACTTATCATACCTGTCCTTAAAACTATGGATTGAGATAGCATTAACTACCTCCTCGCTTAGCCAATTCCAATTATCAACTACTCTTACACAGAAAAAGTATTTCCTTACATCCTGCGAAGAAGTTTTCTTACGAAGCTTCAAACTGTGACCTCTAGTTCTAGAGCCAGCCATATCAAAATATCGATCCCTATCCACTCTATCATAACCATAAAGGAATTTAAAGACTGTGTGTGTGTGTGTGTGTCTGTGTGTTAACTCATCTTCAGTAATCTAGAACAAACCTAATAGGACCCAGACTTAATCATAAAACAAGTCTATATGCCACACCTCAGCTGTAAAATTTAGAAACAGCAATGATAATTTTAAAATTTTAACGTACATGGCCGTACTCCCCCTTGTAAGGAAGGTGGGTAAGTCAAAGCACACATATTCACCAAAAGGTAAGTCAGCACAGTAAACGTAGCTCAATAGATATAGCTGTCGACTCCTACCCAGGATATCTCGAATTCAGTTCCTCAAGATGACTCGTATAGCTTCGCTTCACCTGAACCACTTGGGAATAAGGAAAGGGCAGTGATACCCTCTTTGTGGAAACCCCTGGCAACTCAGTAGTTTAAATGATCACTCCAGATGTAGTGTAATTGGGGGAATAATAACTTTTCAAGTTCAATCTTTAATAAGAGCACATTCTCACACACACATAATCACACACGCGCGCACACGAACACACACACACACATAAACACATTTACACGGGCATATTATAACAAAGTTCCAATACATATCTCTAGGTGCAAAAATAATTAAATAATATATTTAGTAACAAAAGCTGTCACAAGTTTCAGCAATATTTTATATAGCACCCCCAAAAAATAGGAATCAGCGAATTATGTTTGAAAGTGCGTACACTATTCCAACATTCCCAAACAAACCAAGAGAAGAGATTCCAGCATCATTCTTAAAGAAATTGTTGGATAAAAACCTTTTACTACTTCATCAAAACTTGGGCCATGGCAGATCGTTTCCTCTTGAAAAACTTTGGCCTTCGATACAAGACTCAAAAGCCTTTCCATTAACTTTCATAATCTGAACATTTGATGGTACTTCCAAACACAGGAGGGCTGAATTTCATGAATATACCTGAGTAATTTCTCTTAGATTTCACTTATAAAAATGTCGTCGGTTTAAAAAAAAAAAATCAGTAGTATTGTACGTACAGTACAATACTGATGGGAATTGTAAACTCTTGGCAAAGCTGAAGATGTACTTTTAAGAGTCCGGGCCCGCAGTAGCTCAGTGGTAGAGCGCGCGATTCGAGAAGCACTAACGCGGATTCGAGGCCGCTGCTGGGTTATAGGAAGAGTATTCAGTCTTAATTTTTTTAATTCCAATCTGTTTGTGTCCACCCCCAGAATGGGAAGTAGATAACTTTCAAGAGAGCCACATATCGTCTCCAAAATTGTTACAATGGCCCGATTTCTTAAACAGTGTAAACCTAGGATACCATATTGTTAGCTAGACACACACAAATGGATTTCATAAACGCATCTGACGCGGTTCTGTGTATGGTTAGGATCCCTTGCGGGCTGTTTTCTGGGACCATTGCTTGTGCTCGTCGAAGGCTTTACTGTCATTGGCCCGATTTCTTAAACAGTATAAACCTAGAATACCATATTGTTAGTTAGCTAGACACACACAAATGGATTTCATAAACGCATCTGACGCGGTTATGTGTATGGCTAGGATCCCACGTGGAATCCTAGCCATACACAGACCTGCGTCAGATGCGTTTATGAAATCCATTTGTGTGTGTCTAGCTAACTAACAATATGGTATCCTAGGTTTACACTGTTTAAGAAATCGGGTCCTAGCCATGAACAGAACCGCGTCAGAAGCGTTTATGAAATCCATTTGTGTGTGTCTAGCTAAGGAACAATATGGTATCCTAGGTTTATACTGTTTAAGAAATCGGTCCAATGACAGTAGCGCCTTCGACGAGCACAAGGAATGGTTCCAGAAAACAGCTCCATGGATTACAAATATCTTTAGCTGCTCTGGGCTGTTTTAATTCCAATCTTCATAAATTATCTTAGGAATGTATCTCTAGAAACCCTTGTCTAGAAATCGCACAAAGAAAAGAATATTCTGAACACCAATTATACAGAGAAACCTGAGGCATTTCTACACTATTCTAACTGAGAAATTGAATGAAAATATTTGCATATTTATAACACCAAATGATGGCTTAATACAGATCAGAGATGAACATAAGTTTTTTTTTATCACGAATGAGAGAGGTTTATAATCTATTACACTTTCCAGTGTAACCGTCTTTCACTGATCTCATTTTAAATTCTAAGTCTTTTGCTTTCTTGATTTACATATAAAGTGTGAATTTCGATTAGGCCAAAATGAAAAAAAAAAAATCTACAAGAAAACTTCGAAAAATCTGAAACAAGTTTTTTTCTGAAAATGAGGTTATACCTCATTGAGATATGTGGAACAAGCAGCAAAACAAATTTATTGATGGTCACATCAAAACAACAGCAATCGACAAAAATTATTTAAAAAAAAAAAAAAGCAAGTAGTAGGGAAATACATATATTGTAAAATACCAAGAAAATCAGTTTGATCATTACATCAAATCGAAGCTATAGCAATTGAAATCAACTTACGCCTAAAGAAAATTCTTCAAATACGTATTAAGCCAAAAACATATGTATTTATTTTTTTTTTCTCAGTTAAACAATAAATAAAGAAAATATGAAAAGATGAATATGAAAAAATATGATAATTTCCATCAATACCGAGACAAGAGGTAGAATCAGAGAGCAGAAAGAAACAAAAGTAAGAATATATAAGAAAATATTAATAAACAGGGTGAGAGAAGAATCCACTAAGGAAGGACCAAATACCTTGAAATTCAACTCTCTCTCTCTCTCTCTCTCTCTCTCTCTCTCTCTCTCTCTCTCTCTCTCTCTCTCTCTCTCTCTCTCTCTCTCTCTCTCTCTC
>JAXCGZ010012501.1:0-5000 GCA_037179515.1 Halocaridina rubra | reverse complement strand
GCTAAGCGAGGAGGTAGTTAATGCTATCTCAATCCATAGTTTTAAGGACAGGTATGATAAGTATGACTAAGTATAAAATGGAACTGATGGGGAGACGGGAAGATACGAGCTTTGGGCTCTTTCCCGTAAACACAATTAGGTAATCACAATTAGGTAATCACACACACACACACACACACACACACACACACACATATATATATATATATATATATATATATATATATATATATATATATATATATATATATATATATATATATATATATATATATATATATATATATATATATATATGTGTGTGTGTGTGTGTGTGTGTGTGTGTATATATATATATATATATATATATATATATATATATATATATATATATATATATATATATATATATATATATATATATATATATATATATATATATATATATATATATATATATATATATATATATATATATATATATATATATATATATATATATATATATATATATATATATATATATATATATATATATATATATATATATATATGCATATATATATATATATATATATATATATATATATATATATATATATATATATATATATATATATATATATATATATATATATATACTGAATTTGAAGCTTTTTAATAATTGATCGTGTGAGGCACAGGGCTCATAAACATATCAGCTATGACATTAAAATACCTCAGTATGATGACTTTGAAAAGTAATGCATTTACACATATTATAATGAGACTTGCGATCAACTTAAAAATATCTGGTTAGAAAAAGGAGTTTTGATTAACATATACGCTATGAATATGAAGATGAATTTGTTTTAACAAGTTCAGCATCAGTCTTATTTATAACTATTGGTCACACTGTTCAGTATACTTTAAGTCGCTATATATGTCTGGGTGGGTGTGAGTGCATATACTGCCGTATTAATGATAGAGATCGTGAGAATACTGTTCAACCCATGACCCAATACTGCTGACTGATAAAAGTTGTCGTAAAAATGATAATGTCACTTCTTTGCCAATAATTTTCCCCATATTTATGTAGGGTCGCTGTTTCTCACCAGCTTCTTTAGGGAATATTGGATGGTTTTGGCTTCAAGTTTAAAAACCAGATGTCCTTCCTAACACCGATCCTCTCCGATTATCCGGATTTGGGGACCGCACTTTGTTGAGCTGGTTTGCTCTCGCAGTGGCTGAATTGAAAAAAATACTGCTAATCAAATAATCTACCTAGTTAACATTCTAAGTGACACAAATTACCGGGTCTACTTTGACAACTTTTCCTATGTTCAGACGGAGTCGCAGTTTTTGTGACAGCCGTGGCAGGGTGGTAGCTTCAAATCATCAGGTCGTCGGTTCGAGACCAGCCACGGTTTTAGGTTACAAAGAGCATTCACTCTAGGTAAAGATCGCACTTTGCCAAATCCAAAGTCTTCCTTAAGGAGGCACCGTCCTGGCCCTTACTAGAGATAGGAGTCCGTGACGTATAACCGGTACATTAGGAGTCCCAGTTTTCACTTGCCTCATTAGAGCCTAGTGGTGGCTGGTTTTGGCTTCAGATTCAACAACCGGATGCCATTCTTGAAATCAACAGTCTCTATTTATCCGGGCTAGGGGATGGCAACGAATTGTGCTGCCCTGCTCCCATAGTGGTTTGATTACATGTGTTAGCGAATGAAGAACACTTTTTCTCCCCTTTCATTAGAGGAGGAGATTCTGACAAGGTGATGTAGTACGGACCTATAGATGTGTGTAAGTAGATTGAGAAAAAGTATCGCCATAAGTATAGGTTTTGATATGGATTAAAATACCTATTACGAGAGAGAGAGAGAGAGAGAGAGAGAGGAGAGAGAGAGAGAGAGAGAGAGAGAGAGAGAGAGAGAGAGAGAGAGAGAGAGAGAGAGAGAGAGAGAGAGAGAGAGAGAGAATTAATTCCACTTTAAATTTTCCTAATGAAATGCATTTATTCATCAGTATTAGGGTTCTTATGCATGAAATTATGACCGAAGTCTAGATACGTTGTTTACGTCTTAGATCACACGGCAAGGTGGATTTTCCTCTTTTTAATTTCTCTCTTAATTATTATTATTGTTATTATTATTATTATTATTATTATTATTTATTATTATTATTATTATTATTATTATTATTATTATTATTATTATTATTATTATTATTATTATTATTATTATTATTATTATTATTGTAGTCTCCGTGGCTAAGTGTTAGCGTCCGCGACTCTGTGTCGGCAGGTCAAGGGTTCGCGCCCCGTCACGGACAGAGGTTAGTAAGGGCATACACTCAGAGTAACGATTACACATGCCAAAACAAGTCCTTCGCAAGAAGGCGTCCGTCCTAGCCCTTAGTAGAAAAGGGAGTACGAGACGTAAAACCGAATCAGTCATTGTTATTATTATTATTATTATTATTATTATTATTATTATTATTATTATTATTATTATTATTATTATTATTATTATCATTATTATTATTATTATTATTATTATTATTATTATTATTATTATTATTATTATTATAGTTATTATTATTATTATTACTGAACCAAGATGTTCGATGAATACTTTTCCATTAATGATTTAACAATTATTACTCCAATGTTATATTAGAAAAGAATTTCAGATGCTGAATTGTTTAAAGTCTCGTGGACAATGGGTTGAACGTGCCAGTGCCAATGTCCTACTTTTCGAGTACATCATTAGTATCCTCTGGAAGAGACAGAGGTTTTTTTTTATGATTGTGACACCAGGACAGGCAAAGAAAAAATAAATCTACCCTCATCAGGCCTGGGCACGAAGAAAACACAGAGAGAACCAGAGATCGGGAGTGTATTGTGACTTGTCAGATGTGAAGGGTTAATAAGACATGTGCAACGAATATTCAAGAATAATCGGTGTTGATGTAGCATAAAAAGAGAACCGTAACTGAAGGAAGACTTAACATCGAACTGTCCTGGACAGTCTTATTTAAGTCCAATAGCCCCTTCAGGTGTAGTATTGCAACGGGCAGTTGGTGCCATGGGCCAACCTACTACATGGATACATCAGGTAAAAAAAAAAACATACACGCACACAGTAAAACACGCGATGGTGTTTTTTCAGCATATAGTCATTACTTTTTAATCTACTTGAAATTCATTCCTATATTAGATGTCAATGAAACAAAGATACTGTGAAATTAAAAGCCAAAAATTCCAATGATTAATATTTTTACTATAATTATTAATTAAGAATTATCATCTTATCAGCAACAGGTTGCTTTATTGTGTGTATGATAACCATTATACTGTTAATGGCTGACACAATAAAGTTATAATACTCATCAACTATCTACAACTCCAACCGCAAACCAAGATGAAGAGGGGGAGGAGATGGTTAGTAGTCGAGGACGTCATCGGAGGGGTCGTCCACAACTTTACTTGTTGACCTCATACATGTTGTCTTGGGTTGCAAACAGGGTGGTGTAATTACCTAATTGTGCTTACGGAAAAGAGCCCCAAGCTCGTAACTGCCCATCTCCTGGTCGCTTCCATTTTGTACTTAGTGATACTTATCATACTTGCCCTTAAAACTACGAGACGCTTCTTATGTAATTAGATGGATCTCCCAGAGGATTTCCAGTTCTAATATAAACCATATTAGAAACGACTTAGAATTAACTACCTCCTCGCTTAGCCAATTCCAATTATCAACTACTCTTACACTAAAATTATGCCTCCTTAAATCCTGCAAAGAAGTTTTCTTACGAAGCTTTGAACTATGACCTTTAGTTCTAGTGCAAAATGTCGATCCCTATCCACTCTGTCATAACCATGAAGGAATTTAAAAACCGTCACCATATCCCCCTCATTCTTCTAGCTCCGAGTGATGGTAAGTATAATTTCCTCAGCATCTCATCATGAGTGATATTGCTTATTTCTGGCACCAGTTTCGTGGCATGTCTTTGAACTTTTTTCGAGCTTAACTACATGCTCTTTCAAGAGTGGATTCCAAAAGGGGGCTGCATGTTCAAGCTTTGGCCTCACATAGCTTACATAATTATTTCTTAATATTTCCTTGTCCATGTGCCTGAAGGCTTGTCATACATTTGCTAAGAAATCATATGCTTCCCTTACCATGCAAATGTGTATGCCAGAAGGATGTACTGGTTGGTATTACTCCCCAAAACACCGAGTAATTCACTGTGAATCACAAAATAACGCGGGCTTTAAACAAATTCGGGCTTCACTCAGGTCCTTAGCGGGATGACTAGCAGGGGTGCTAGCGTGCATTTGATTGGCTGAGAGGAGGCCCTTTAACTAGGACAGAGGTAGACACTCGCCCCATTGGCTGGCCCGCGTGCCGACATCCTCCCCCCCCTTACACTCTGAAATCCCTGAGCCCGCATGGGTCGAAATCGCAAAACACTCTTCATAGCGAGATTTACAGTGCTTCCATCTAGCGGAAAGCACGCATTACTCATTTTTTGATGGGGGATGGCGCATTTGCCCTTTGTCCACGAGACGCCTCTTATGTAATTAGATGGATCTCCCAGAGGTTTTCCAGTTCTAATATAAACCATACTAGAAACTGTAAACCCATAAACAAGCCTCTGGTTCTAGTTTCGATCAAACTAGAACCGAAGGTCACCTACAACAGAAGGCCTTGGGCTCGTAATATTGTTGATAGAAGAACCAGAATGCCTATGTCAGGCACATTCTGATTCTTAATCGGGTAATATTAGAACCACAGACTTTTCTTTATTGGTGCCAGTCGGTTCTAGTTTGAGATAAACTAGAACCATTTGTTTTTTCTATGGGTCTGCCTGTAACAGCATCAGTGAAACTAGAATTAAACAGCAAAGTCATGAGATTTAGTTTCCTTGTAGTTCAATGTTGACAAGATATCAAGATTACCACAATATTATTTAAGGTATCAAAATAGGCAAAATTCATTAATTTTCAAGCAATTTTATGTATCGAAAATGAACAG
>JAXCGZ010012500.1:22500-24572 GCA_037179515.1 Halocaridina rubra | reverse complement strand
TTAGAAACTAGAAGATTGGGGAGGGATATTGTGACAGTCTTTAAATTCCTTCATGGTTATGATAGAGTGGATAGGGATAACATTAAGGACAGGTATTATAAGTATCACTAAGTACAAAATGGAACCGATCAGGGGACGGGAAGATACGAGCATTGGGCTCTTTCCCGTAAGCACAATTAGGTAATGAAAACTAGGTAATCACACACACACACACACACACACACACACACACACACACACACACACACACACACACACACATACACACACACACACACACACACACACACACACACACACACACACACACACACACACACACACACACAGAATTGAACAAGGAGTTTCAGTCAGTATTTACAGTAGAAAATACCCCACCCCCTCAGATTGCAGTGATAGAAGCTCAAGGGCCGGTATTAGAGAACATCAACCTTACAGCCACAGAGGTATGCAAAGCGCTGATGGATTTAGATGTTCATAAAGCTACAGGTCCTGATGACATATCCCCTCATGTGCTTAAAAAATGCGCAAACACAATATCAGTGGCACTAAGTATCATATTTAAGGAGTCACTGGAGTCGGGGGAGATTCCAAGATGCTGGAAACAAGCAAATGTGATACCTATCTTCAAAAAGGGAAGGAGGGATACGGCTCTGAACTATAGACCAGTTTCCTTGACCAGCATAGTTTGCAAAGTTATGGAGAAACTACTAAGGAAACATATCTCTCTTCACTTGGAATCCTTCAACTTTTTGTCAGTGAGGCAACATGGCTTCAGAGAAGGAAGATCAACAGTAACAAACTTATTAGAATTTTATGATGAGGTAAGCCAAATCTTACAGGAAAGAGAGGGCTGGGCAGATTGCATATTCCTAGACTTCCAGAAAGCGTTTGACACTGTTCCACATGGGAGACTTATTAGGAAGCTGCAATCAATGGCTAGAATAGGTGGAAATGTCTTGGAATGGATAAAAACTTACTTAGAAGGAAGGGAACAGAGGGTTAGAGTAAGACACTCAGTGTCTGAATGGAGAAGAGTTAGTAGTGGAGTTCCACAGGGTTCAGTTTTAGGGCCACTTTTGTTCCTTGTATATGTAAATGACCTACCAGAGCCTGTAAATTCATTCATGAATATGTTTGCAGATGATGCAAAGATTGTGAAGAAAGTAAAAAACGAGAACAATGGTAGAGAACTTCAGGAGGATCTAAATAATCTGCATGAGTGGTCAGAAAAGTGGCTAATGAAATTCAATACCTCAAAATGTAAGGTAATGAGAATGGGTACAAGTGCAAGAAGGCCCAAGCTTGACTACTCGGTGGGTGGAGTACAACTTCAAGAGAAAGAAAATGAGAGAGATCTAGGAGTAAACATACTGGCAGATTTGTCTCCAGAAATACATATAAATGGCGTAGTAAGGGCAGCATATGCATTCTTATCAAATGTAAGGGTAGCCTTCAGGCACATGGACAAGGAAATGTTCAGAAATATTTATGTAACCTATGTGAGGCCAAAACTCGAATATGCAGCCCCCTTTTGGAATCCGCACTTGAAAAAGCACATAGCTAAGCTTGAAAAAGTTCAAAGACATGCCACGAAACTGGTGCCAGAAATACGCAATCTCGGTTATGATGAGAGGCTGAGGGAATTAGACTTGCCATCACTCGAAGCTAGAAGAGTAAGGGGGGATATGGTGACAGTCTTTAAATTCCTTCATGGTTATGATAGAGTGGATAGGGATCGATATTTCGATATGGCTGGCTCTAGAACTAGAGGTCATAGTTTGAAGCTTCGTAAGAAAACTTCTTTGCAGGATGTAAGGAAATACTTTTTCAGTGTAAGAGTAGTTGATAATTGGAATTGGCTAAGCGAGGAGGTAGTTAATGCTATCTCAATCGATAGTTTTAAGGACAGGTACGATAAGTATCACTAAGTCTAAAATGGAACCGATGAGGAGACGGGAAGATACCAGCTTTGGGCTCTTTCCCGTAAACACAATTAGGTAATCACAATTAGGTAATCACACACACACACACATCATGAGTGTTCAGAAAAGTGGCTAATGAAATTCAAT
>JAXCGZ010012500.1:10000-15000 GCA_037179515.1 Halocaridina rubra | reverse complement strand
CTATTCTAGCCATTGCTTGCAGCTTCCTAATAAGTCTCCCATGTGGAACAGTGTCAAATGCTTTCTGGAAGTCTAGGAATATGCAATCTGCCCAGCCCTCACTTTCCTGTAAGATTCGGCTTACCTCATCATAAAATTCTAATAAGTTTGTTACTGTTGATCTACCTTCTCTGAAGCCATGTTGCCTCACTGACAAAAAGTTGAAGGATTCCAAGTGAAGAGAGATATGTTTCCTTAGTAGTTTCTCCATAACTTTGCAAACTATGCTGGTCAAGGAAACTGGTCTATAGTTCAAGAGCCGTATCCCTCCTTCCCTTTTTGAAGATAGGTATCACATTTGCTTGTTTCCAGCATCTTGGAATCTCCCCTGACTCCAGTGACTTTTTAAATATGATACTTAGTGCCACTGATATTGAGTTTGCGCATTTTTTAAGTACATGAGGGGATTATGTCATCAGGACCTGTAGCTTTATGAACATCTAAATCCATCAGCGCTTTGCATACCTCTGTGGCTGTAAGGTTGATGTTCTCTAATACCGGCCCTTGAGCTTCTATCTCTGCAATCTGAGGGGGTGGGGTATTTTCTACTGTAAATACTGACTGAAACTCCTTGTTCAATTCTTTGCAGATCTCTTCATCCGTCTCAGTAATGCATCCATCTGCTCTCTTTAGCCTTAAAACCTGTTCTTTTACCTTCAGTTTTCCTCTGATAAAGCTGTGGAAAAGCTTGGGATTTTCTTTAGCCTTCCTGGTGATGTCCCTCTCATAGTCTCTCTCTGCCTCTCTCCTTTTACTTAAGTAGTCATTTCTTGCTCTTTTGTAGGTTTGCCAGGCATTTATGTTTTTTCTCCTCCTATACCATTTCCAGCATTTGTCTCTCTACTCCTTAGCTCTTTTACACTCATTATCGAACCATTTCTCTCTGGCATGAATTACACCTACTTTGGTGACAGGTATGCAGCAATCTACTATCTTCCCATATTTCTCACAAAAGATATCATACATTTCTTGTACAGATTTGTTGTAAAATAAGGTTCTCCAGTCAATAACTGCAAAAAGCTCATTCATTTTGATGTAATCTCCTTTCGGATAGTTCCTCCTCATGTCCTCAGTGCCTCTACTCTCAGGCAGAATATCTTCAATTATATACTCCATCAACAACACACAGTGGTCACTCTTTCCAATTGGTGGTTCATACTCAATTTTTTCAATATCCAACACATTATCTGTGAATACTAGATCAAGTAGTGATGGCTCATCCCCACCCCTGGCCCTTGTTGGTTCCATTACATGTTGGTGTAGGAAATTCCCTTGTACGCAATATAGAAATCTTGCCCCGAATGAGTCCTCACCACTGTGTGGGTCAAGATTTATCCAATCTATCTCTTTATGATTAAAATCTCCCATAATCAAAATCCTACATTTTCTCTCCCGTGCCATGTTAACAACTGAGTTTATGACTTCAATAGTATCTATATGACTTTCCTCATAAACTTCTAGCCTATGTCTGGTTCCTTGGTGGGTTATATACAACAGTTATTATTATGCTCTCTGACCCAGTATTTATGCGAGCAACAAGAAATTCCTTGAACTCACTTTCTATAGCCAAGTTTATTTCTTCAACTTGAATCCTTTCACTTATGAGCAGTGCTATCCCGCCACCAGTCCTCTCAGATCTTTCATACCCTTAATATTCTGAAGCCCTTAAGAAAAACTGTGACACTGTTTATGTCCTCACTCAACTTAGTCTCTGTAATTGCTACTATATCTGCCTTACTGTTGTGAATCCTATCTTTTAATTCTACTGCCTTACCAGCTAATCCATCAGCATTTGTGTATAACAATCTTAATGAGGCTCCATCCCCTGATCTTCTGTCATTATCTTCTTTATCTCCCCTTTGTCTGGAAGAAGTCTGAAATGAAAATTTTTCTTCTCTTCTTCATTCCGTTCCTCATTTAACCTTCTAGCCTCTGCCAACAAGTTTTTGATCTTTCCCATCTATTCCTGTGTTCTGTATCGTCTAATGAACACTTTTTTGAATTCTTGAAGGTCTTTTAGATTTTTTTTTCTCAACAATATTTCCCTACATGTTTCCCCTCTCTCAAAGGTTACTTTTGTTGGTCATCTGCTTTCCTTCCCTCGAATATTTGCCTAGTTGGTGAATGTTTACAATATCCTCAGGACCACAAACTACTCCAAGCTTTCTTATCAGGTCTCCAACTCTAGCTTTATTTTCTTCAAGTCTCCCCTGCCATGTTGGCTCCTGGGATTCACTTATGCCTGAGATTACCACTGTCCTCTCTTTATCAAGTGCCTGTTTGATGAGTGGGTTTGCCCTTTCCATCACAACGTCTTTCATTTTTTCGATTACTATCTCTTTATAGTCAACTGTTTGTATGTTTTCCAGTGCCACCACCTTTACAGCCTCTTTTCCTGCCAAATTCCCCTTTAGTGCATCAGCAAAGGAAGATTTCATGGCATCATTTCCCATATTCAGCTCCTGGAACTCTTTTCTAAACTGTTCAATGTTTTCCTTAATCTGGACATTCCAAGCAGCAATCTCGTCTCTCTCAGAAGAGAGCAGTGAACTAACATCTAATTCATTTAGGTTGTCATTTAGCTGTTTGTTTTTATCTTCTTGTTTAGAAATTCTAGTTTCTAGTTCACTCTTTTCCCCTTCCAGCTTCTTTATTCTTTTTTCTAGTTCCTTTTTCTCCTGCCATTGTGCTTTATTTGCTTCTTCCAAACATCTTATTTCCTCTCTGAGTGTTTCATTCTCTTTCATTTCTCTATCCATATTATGAATTTTATCATCAAGGCTTATAACCATTGCCTCCAAATCCTTGATTTTCTGTTTTAGTCTTCTAATAGCTACCCCTTCTCCCGACCCATGGGTTGGAGAGGTTTGGGACAGAGATGGCCTCATTTTTATGTTTTCCCTTTCACTGAATATAGAAAGAAGAAGAGAAAGAGAAAAAGAAAAAAAGAGAAAAACTTTTATTTAAGCTTCACACAGAATTTTTATATCTCCATATAAGTGCTATTTAGTGACTCAGTTTATCTCTTGTCTGGTAACACACATCTTAACTTAAAAATTTGACTATGGTAATTTGAGGATAAAAAGAAAAAGAAAAAAATGCAACAAAAACAAAGTCAAACCTGAAGGAAAATTCGAATTTGTGTGTGAGGAGGCACCCACCTGTTTCTGCTATATATTCTTCTTAACTGATAAACTCACTTGCTAACCAAGATATGTTATCACAGGACCAGACTTTACATTTAACTCAATATGTATACAAAATAAAAAAAATAGTACAAGAGAAAGCTAAAAGAAAAGAAAAAAAAATGAAGAAAATAAGACAGCTGTACTACTTGGCAACTTAACTCAGTACTGTTGACAGGTGGATATTTGGTATTTATTTAATTATTCAATTATTTCGTGTATCAAAACTAGCTATCTAATTAATATAAATGGGAAGGATACTAATTTTAACAATATATGGAACCACAGGATCAGGTAGAACGGCTTAAGAGCTTTCACCAATTTACACAAAAATTTAGGTAATGTGATGTGATGGCGTCACCTCTGGCAACTCTTCTAAATTTCCTTCAAGGCAGAACAGGACAGCTTCTTCTCTTTCCCCTCACGAAAATGTTCTAAATTTTTTCCTTTAATATTTTGGACAGTCTCGTCATACAACAAACATAAGATTTTTACTCACAATACTCTGCAGGATTTCTTATTTAGGGAAATTATGTTTGATTTACGCACTATATTCTTAGTCACTTAAAAACACAAGGAAAAGTTTAAGAGATACTGAATACTTGTGTACTGTATATGTGTATGTATGTATGCATATATGTATGTATATGTATATTATCATTGTCTTACGTTTGTTTTCGTACAGTAAAATGGAATTTTATCAAATTTATTTTTGCAAATGAATTCCCCGAGGATGAATGAGTGTGAGAAAGGGTGAGAACCAATGCATTTTCTTAATATATACTATACATTCCTGCAATACTATTATCCTTAATACAATTATGAATGTGACTGTAGTTGCCACGAATGTATACACAGACGCACATACCTTCTTACTTATGTACAAATCATATATATATTATATGTAAATTTACTAGCTGCTCATAGGGAAACATACATATATATATGCATCTTGTATGCGATTGTTGTCCCCTCACAAGAAAACAAGCATTTTATGCGCACATGTTGTCTATTCACTGGAAAATCACCTTATTATGTACACACATTCTGTGAGCTCACTTGAAAACGTACATTCAGTATGTGCACTCATTCTTTCGCTCACAAAAAATATACATACCTCTCGCTACAAATATGCTCTCTGCTTACATGAAAACATTCAGTGTGATATATGTAAACATGCTGTCTACTCACAAGAAAGCATATCTTATATGTACACGCATGTGTTCTGCTTAGAAAAAGCTATTCACTATGTACACAAATGCTGTCTGCTCACATAAAAACATTCATATTTATACAAATGCTGTCTGTATACAGGAAAGAAATCTTCATGACGTACACACGTGATATGTGGTTACAGGAAAACTTAAATTCCTTACGTTCACATATATTGTCTTCTTACAGGTAAACATGCCTTCATTGAACACACACATGCTCTCTGCTTACAGGAACACGTACCAACATGTACATACATACTGTCTACATATTGGAAAACATATCATCTCATACACACATGTTAACTGCTCTTTGGAAAACATACACATATGCACATACACACTTTCCACTCTTAGGACTCTAGCCAATATCGTAAAGCAAAATTGATTTAGGATTTAATCTTCTTTCTAACTTTATTATTCTATTTAATTGTTTTATGAGGCTTTATATATTTATTTCATCTTTTTTTCATTTCTTTTTGCAAAATGATGTTATGGTCGATGCATGTATACTTTTCTACAGTAGATGAGATGTGCATAATACTGTATATGTAATCTATGAAAT
>JAXCGZ010012500.1:0-5000 GCA_037179515.1 Halocaridina rubra | reverse complement strand
GTCATTTACATATACAAGGAACAAAAGTGGCCCTAAAACTGAACCCTGTGGAACTCCACTACTAACTCTTCTCCATTCAGACACTGAGTGTCTTACTCTAACCCTCTGTTCCCTTCCTTCTAAGTAAGTTTTTATCCATTCCAAAACATTTCCACCTATTCTAGCCATTGATTGCAGCTTCCTAATAAGTGTGTGTGTGTGTGTGTGTGTGTGTCTCCATTTTATGTATTTTTTTCAACAGATAAAGAGCCTGTTACTCATACCTTAATGTCTATTGTCAGGGAAGGAATATATGTCGAAAGTTATGTTTTGACGACTTCTGGAGTCGGAATATTTTGTCGATGTTTTGGAAAGTGGTGAACGAGGCAGAGGAAATAAAAAAGAAAGAGATGGAGATATTTGACAGAGGAGATATATCAAGAGTCTCAGAAATAGATAATAATGGTTACGAATGTTGATGAAAAAAAGAATATAGGGCCATTGGAGAAGATGAAGAGAGGAGGAGATATCTGATAAAAGGAGACTTTATCAGAGGCTCAGATATAAGGGAGGGAAAAAAGTGTTAATGATTTTGCTTTTTGTAGAAAAGGAAGAGAAAATGTAGAGTAGATTAAGTGGCAGAAAAAGAAAAAGAAGAAAAAGAAGAAGGAGAAGAAGGAAGAAGAAGAAGAAGAAGAAGAAGAAGAAGAAGAAGAAGAAGAAGAAGAAGAAGAAGAAAAAGAAGAAGAAGAAGAAGAAGAGATGGAAGAGGAGGAGGAGGAGGAGTAGATATATGAAGCTTGTTACTTACCATGGTAAAGAAAAAATCTTTTTATAAGCTGGGGGATTAAGGCTGGATATCCCTCCTGTCGCCCTGCTGTTGGTCTGAACGTGGGGCTGTCATCACCGATTCGTACAATTTACCGCTATGCTACATCGCTCCCCTTATATACCAACAGCTTCTAGTATTCACCGGAGGTCACCCATCCAAGTACTGACCAGACCCAACGTTGCTTAATTTCGCGGATGGGACGAAAAGGTAAAACCTTGTGAACGATAATATTTGTTCTTCCTAGACACTTCTACATCACTTTTTCTTTTCCTCTCAAATATATACTTCAGGTAATTATGCATTCAATGGCTGAATATACTGCCAGTGATGTGTGAAGTCTTCAATTTCTATTTTTTATTAAAAAAATAAATATATTTGTTAATTTTTTCTTCATAGGCACTTTATGACTGTTATTTTTTTTTTATCACTTCATGTCTCAATAGTAATTGTTAAGCTTTCAAAATTCCTGATTTAATGCCATTGTTCTTTAAAGTGTTATATTTTATATTCTTATTAGGAATACTTTCATTTTTTTTATTAATCTTTGATGTTCATAGAAGCGTTAATAACACAATAGATTCTGTATTTGCTCATATTTTTGTGGATAAGGTTCTTTACAAAGACAAGAAGAAGAAGAAGAAGAAGAAGAAGAAGAAGAAGAAGAAGAAATATCATTATCATTTTGCATGCTTATTTTTTCTTTTATTATTTATTTCTTAATTTATTTAAACATTTATTCTTATTCTAAACTTAATTACATTTAATTCGGCCTCAGCTAAATATAAGCATTTGTTAATCATGGACTTGGGATTGTTTAAGTTTTATAATTTACTTTTTCTTCATTTCTTATTTACTTATTATTTTTTGTTATCGCTTTTCTTTATAGAAAATAAAAGAGTTAAAGGTCTAAAGGTTTGTTGGGTGATGAGGTATGGGACAGAAACAAATGGAGAAAACTGGCCAGAAACATCGACCCCACATAAAAGTGGGAAAAGATGTAGACGAAGAAGAAGAAGAAGAAGAAGAAGAAGAAGAAGAAGAAGAAGAAGAAGAAGAGAAGAGTTCATTGCATATCGATAATCTATACCGAAGAATATGGTGCCACAGGAGCTCAGGGGTAGGGAGTGCGAGTCGGTAAGTGTTTGATCCCACCGCGAAGCGTTAGGTAGGGCATCCAACAAAAAGCTCCCAGCTTCAACATGTCTTTATCCACTGTCATTCGAATAGGGACAAGTTGTGTTACATTAAACATAAAATATACTTAAGAATAATGTAGGAATATTTACTTCATTCGAACTTATTATTTTAATTTCTCTTCTTGGCAGGTAAGCAGGCAAGGAGCTTGTTGTTCTTCCAAGGTAAGGCTCTACTAAGTGCATATGCATGTATGTATGTATGTATGTATGTATGTATGTATGTATGTATGTATGTATGTATGTATGTATGTATGTATGTATGTATGTATGTATGTATGTATGTATGTATGTATGTATGTATGTATGTATGTATGTATGTATGTATGTATGTATGTATGTATGTATGTATGTATGTATGTATGTATGTCTGTCTGTACGCGCGCACACACGCATGTATGTATGTATCTATCTGTCTGTTCATTTATTCATTTATTTGTTTACTTATTAACTAGTTAATTTATATATTTATTTGAGTGACAGAAAAAGAAAATTGTTTTCTCCTTCTGAAGTGAGTGAGCGAGTGAACCTCAGACAAGACAAATCTTTCTGTGATTCATCACAACTTTCTTAGACGAACTTTTGTCCTCTGCAACACCATTTTCTCTCTCTCTCTCTCTCTCTCTCTCTCTCTCTCTCTCTCTCTCTCTCTCTCTCTCTCTCTCTCTCTCTCTCTCATTTTATATATATATATATATATATATATATATATATATATATATATATATATATATATATATATATATATATATGTGTGTGTGTGTGTGTGTGTGTGTGTGTGTGTGTGTGTGTGTGTGTGTGTGTGTGTGTGTGTGTGTGTGATTACCTAATTGTGATTACCTAATTGTGTTTACGGGAAAGAGCCCAAAGCTCGTATCTTCCCGTCTCCTCATCGGTTCCATTTTAGACTTAGTGATACTTATCATACCTGTCCTTAAAACTATGGATTGAGATAGCATTAACTACCTCCTCGCTTAGCCAATTCCAATTATCAACTACTCTTACACTGAAAAAGTATTTCCTTACATCCTGCAAACAAGATTTCTTACGAAGCTTCAAACTATGACCTCTAGTTCTAGAGCCAGCCATATCAAAATATCGATCCCTATCCACTCTATCATAACCATGAAGGAATTTAAAGACTGTCACCATATCCCCCCTCACTCTTCTAGCTTCAAGTGATGGTAAGTCTAATTCCCTCAGCCTCTCATCATAACTGAGATTGCGTATTTCTGGCACCAGTTTCGTGGCATGTCTTTGAACTTTTTCAAGCTTAGCTATGTGCTTTTTCAAGTGCGGATTCCAAAAGGGGGCTGCATATTCGAGTTTTGGCCTCACATAGGTTACATAAATATTTCTGAACATTTCCTTGTCCATGTGCCTGAAGGATACCCTTACATTTGATAAGAATGCATATGCTGCCCATACTATGCCATTTACATGCATTTCTGGAGACAAATCTGCCAGTATGTTTACTCCTAGATCTCTCTCATTTTCTGTCTCTTGAAGTTGTACTCCAGCCACCGAGTAGTCAAGCTTGGGCCTTCTTGCACTTGTACCCATTCTCATTACCTTACATTTTGAAGTATTGAATTTCATTAGCCACTTTTCTGACCACTCATGCAGATTATTTAGATCCTCCTGAAGTTCTCTACCTTTGTTCTCGTTTTTTACTTTCTTCACAATCTTTGCATCATCTGCAAACATATTCATGAATGAATTTACAGACTCTGGTAGGTCATTTACATATACAAGGAACAAAAGTGGCCCTAAAACTGAACCCTGTGGAACTCCTCTACTAACTCTTCTCCATTCAGACACTGAGTGTCTTACTCTAACCCTCTGTTCCCTTCCTTCTAAGTAAGTTTTTATCCATTCCAAAACATTTCCACCTATTCTAGCCATTGATTGCAGCTTCCTAATAAGTCTCCCATGTGGAACAGTGTCAAACGCTTTCTGGAAGTCTAGGAATATGCAATCTGCCCATCCCTCTCTTTCCTGTAAGATTTGGCTTACCTCATCATAAAATTCTAATAAGTTTGTTACTGTTGATCTACCTTCTCTGAATCCATGTTGCCTCACTGACAAAAAGTTGAAGGATTCCAAGTGAAGAGAGATATGTTTCCTAAGTAGTTTCTCCATAACTTTGCAAACTATGCTGGTCAAGGAAACTGGTCTATAGTTCAGAGCCGTATCCCTCCTTCCCTTTTTGAAGATAGGTATCACATTTGCTTGTTTCCAGCATCTTGGAATCTCCCCTGACTCCAGTGACTCCTTAAATATGATACTTAGTGCCACTGATATTGTGTTTGCGCATTTTTTAAGCACACGAGGGGATATGTCATCAGGACCTGTAGCTTTATGAACATCTAAATCCATCAGTGCTTTGCATACCTCTGTGGCTGTAAGGTTGATGTTCTCTAATACCAGCCCTTGAGCTTCTATCACTGCAATCTGAGGGGGTGGGGTATTTTCTACTGTAAATACCGACTGAAACTCCTTGTTCAATTCTTTGCAGATCTCTTCATCCGTCTCAGTGATGCTTCCATCCGCTCTCTTTAGCCTTAAAACCTGTTCTTTTACCTTCAGTTTTCCTCTGATAAAGCTGTGGAAAAGCTTGGGATTTTCTTTAGCCTTCCTGGTGATGTCCCTCTCATAGTCTCTCTCTGCCTCTCTCCTTTTACTTAGGTAGTCATTTCTTGCTCTTTTGTAGGTTTGCCAGGCATTTATGTTTTTTCTCCTCCTATACCTTTTCCAGCATTTGTCTCTCCACTCCTTAGCTCTTTTACACCCATTATCGAACCATTTCTCTCTGGCATGAATTACACCTACTTTGGTGACAGGTATGTAGCAATCTACTATCTTCCCATATTTCTCACAAAAGATGTCATACATTTCTTGTACAGATTTGTTGTAAAATAAGGTTCTCCAGTCAATAACTGCAAAAAGCTCATTCATTTTGATGTAATCTCCTTTCCGATAGTTCCTCCTCACGT